>JASAND010014566.1:0-29134 GCA_030248195.1 Trissonchulus latispiculum
TAAGGGGGGACCAAGGGTAACCGAAAAATTTTTTGTCTTCGATTTTGATAATACTTTGAAAATAATAATGATAAAATGAATAAAATAATGCTCGAAAAGTTGTAGATAGGGGTTTTCTGGGCCGCAGAACACGAATCATAAGTCCGTTTTTTGATTCAGCTTTTCGTTAGCGTGATATAGGTAAGCTAAAGTTGTAAGCTTAAGTTGTAAGCTTATGCTGAGCAAACTAAACGCTGAATCGAAAAACAGACTTCAGATTCGTGTTCTGCGACCCAGTAAACCAGTATATACAACTTTTCAGCAAAATCGAAGACAAAAAATTTTTCGGTTACCCTTGGTCCCCCCTTAGAAATCTAAAAAAATCGAATTCCGCGAAATCGAAAAATTTTGCGATATTTGAACTCAGCGTGGTCGAAAACATACCCACACCAATTTTCAGCTCATTTGGTCGAGTTTTAAGAACGTTGAGTGGTGGGGGGTAATCTGGAAAAGACCCAAACTTTATACCTCATCTTTCATTAAGGTATTGGGGTAAAAAGTTTGATAAACTTTGAAGCCAATACGCTTCACCATTTCGGACTTTCCTAAACAAGTCATCATCCCCGACAACCCACCGCACGAAAGATTGACTATGGTCGATCGGTGTCATGCTGAAACTACGCAAACTTGATGGCAACAAAAACGTTCAACATTAAACATACAACAAAACTACTGCTAAGGTGGCGAAAGAAACAATAAGACGTTATAGTCTCTGAGATTATGTGTTCATACAGAGTCGTTAATCATCTGAAAAATAGTGGATAAACCTGTTTTCCGTTTGCTACTCCAAAACTGTGACGTTCCACATTTTAAAGAAATTTTAAAGTGCTACTGTCTTTCGGCGATCCTAAGTGATTGACGCTGGTTTTAGATGGCACACACGGTTGAAGGCGACACACCAAGTCTGGGATAGATTAACGATCAAATGATTAATACAGCACAGATATATCGATTTGAAACAGAAAAATCGCAGGATCAATACTTATAACATTAATGAACGTTGTGGGGGGTTTCTTTCTGTCTATACGGGGGACTCTCGATCTGGATGTGTTGCAATATTCCCGGTTACGTAGCGATACCAGGATATTCATTTCAGTTATATATACGAAATTGTGTGAAAGTTAAATATCGTAATTTGATTCTGCGGCGAACAGTCAACAGACCCTCTGTAGACTTCAGACAGATTGGAGAACTAAGGCTCCTAAAAGAAGAGAGAAATTTAAATTTTAGACCCCAAATCCTACATCGCGACTTGCTACTGATGGACAGTTAAGGACATAACTTTAGTAATGTATCAAAAGAACCCCCAAAAGTAGGTCCCATTTAATTTGGACCAAACCGCCACTAGATTTAAAGGTTAAAATCGGTTATATATAATCTCACTTAAAGTTAAAAATTTAAAGAATCAGATTTAAAAAAATAAATGCCAGAAGAGTGTCATTAAACCTAAACCAGTTTAGGTTATCAGCTTTTATGAAGCTAACTCGAAGGCAAAACATCAGCACAATCTGCATTTCAGTCAAATAGAGAAGGAGATGCAATGGAAATGATGAAAAAATGGACATTTAAAATTGAAGTTTTATGGAGGCATTGAAAAACAACTGAAACCTTTAAATGTGCCTAAAGGCTAATCAATTTTGAGTCCGTCTTAAAAGTATTTATCAGTGTTTGGGTTTGAGCAAATAAAAGGCCATAGCATGGTACATCAAGTAGCGAAAAAAGTAATGTTTTATGCTCTAGATAAAGCAGGAGCACAGCATTATTTTGGCTAATTCTTTTCAATAGTTTACACCTACACTTTTCAGGGAGCACGTCTAAAGTATTTGCAGACAGTTTTAGTTTCTGTTGTTGGTTCAAACAGAAAGGAAAACAAGACCAATTTTAATGGTTCAACTTGGTTTGCTAGAATTGATTGAGTGGAGAGTAGGGTAAGCTGATAAGATCAAGGTTCTCAAGATCTTGTAAAGCACCATTGTTGAAAATTTGTTTGAAAATTTGATTGTTTGAAAATTGCAAAAAATTTATTACATTGCAAGACGAGTCAATTAATCAGAAATCAATAAATCAAGCTAAAGCACAAACAGGAAATGAGCAGGATGTAATAAAAATAATTGTACCATTGAAAATGGAGATGTCTCTTGTATCAGTTATTATAATCGTATTGGGAACTCTTGTTTAGGTACATTATTTGTGTGAATAGAACAATTCAATTTCAGCAAATGTGATAAAATAGCAGCATCATTTGTAGCTTTAACAGCTGTAAAGAAAAGTGGAGACGAGTTAAGGTAAATTTTATGGACAAGCCAATAATTGTTTGACACCCATCTAAGGTACTTGGCAGAAGGGTAGCCGAAATGCGACAACAAACGAGCCGACACTTCTCAACCAGCTTCCTACATTTTTCGTGGGGCCTAATTACTTGAAGAAATGGAAAAACGGCTGCCAGCCACTTCAAAAACCAACACTCCAGACTAATTTGAAAGAGTACACAAAAAGGTTGTCAGTTGTTTGGTTTTAAACAAAATTTTAGCAAAAATGCATTTTCGGACAAAATTTATCTCGCAAACAGGTTACACAGAAATCAAATGAAAAGGATCCCACCTCTCTTGATACAACTTGTAACTAATCTGCGCGAACTTACAAACTTGTTATTTACTTAGTAAATACCAGTTACAGAATGCAATTATTGATTATGTATGTTTAAGTGACGTTAATCAAGGGAAACCAGAATCCTAACATGTGTGAGAAAGTGTTACATATTTTGTTTGGTAACCACTAATCTGGAACCGATTATAATTGAACAGACACTGGCGCCGCTGCTTAAGCTAAAAATCGATTTCGAAGTTAAAGCTGGTAAATTAATTTTCCGGGCTTAAAAGGGTGACCTTGGCCTATGCCATTCATTATGTTTAAGAGATTCACTAAAATTCGAACAGAAATAGACGTAAACTATTCCATCGTTTAAAGTTATACTATTACATTCTACAGTCTAACCTTTCTGTAGTCAGTGCACATTTGTTAAAATTCAGGCCGCCTATTGTAATGATATGCGTAAAATCGGATCTAATAATTGCAACTTTATGTTATAAATTACGTACTAAATCATTAAACGCATTCTGGTTTAAAAACCACTCTGAAATTCATGGCATGTATCAGTCGCGAATTCTAGGGTGCGTGCGTACAAACGAACATTTACTACAACAATTAAACAGTTAAACTGAGCAGATGGGAAAATCAATCCAAGGATGGGTTGCTCCATGCTGAATTTTCATTATTTTGACTAATCCGTACCCTTGCGTTTTCTGCCAATAACAAACTGTAACTAGGTACAGACAGAACTACCTAATTGTAAGCCTAGACTTGGAAGTATTTGCTTGTTATGAGGAATGCCTATTATAGATACAAAATTTAAGTTTGTTGTTTATTTAGAGTTTAGTCTTTTTATTGCTGATTGATTTATTTAGCGACAAATTGTTTTTAATTTTAGGACCACCAAAAACGCAGTTTCGTAAGATTAAATTGGTGTAGATGGTACTGATATACTGTGGTCGTGGTGTCAAAAATATAATACTAATAACAACAACTTAGGAAACGGCGGTTACAGTTCCACGAACAAAAGGAATATCTAAAACAAGCTCACTTCACTTATTTAATAAAAATATCACCCCAACTGAATATTCGTTATATTATGCTAATCTGCTTTGAATTGATAACTCCATGTTTAATGATTCAGCCATTCTGTTGAAATACAATTGTGCTAGTCTAAAAATCATTAAGCAGTAGACGTTCGAGAAAAAATACAAGCGATGAAAACCACAGTCTTTGGCATTGCATCCAAATAAATAGCATCCATTTACTTAACTAAATTAATTTTAAGCTACATTAAAGACAGAGGTAGTCCAGAGTAAATATCTTAATTTAAACAAAAATTGAAAAATAAGCATGGTAACCGATTATAACATGCAGGCGAAGCGATATTACAGCAAATGCAATCCTAAAAATTCTAGCAGTAGACTAGCCCTCCTCCTGCAATCCTGCATGTCTGCTCTCGACACGCTCAGATTCATTTTTGGGACTTCGCTGGTTCATGACTTCCTTCTTCCTTTCTTCTTCTTCCTTCTGACTTCAGACCCAATAACGGTAACTCGGTAGTTTGAAACTCAGAATTCGAAGATGGTAGATAAACATAAGTCATAAAATGGGTAGCATTTGAGTGAGATCTTCTTATACCTGTAATTTTGGTTTGATGATCAGATTATCAAAGGATATGTATGTATGTAGTAAGCATGCATAGACACGGGTAGGCGGGTACCCTGATCCTGCTTCGGGTACCGGAAAAACCGGATAAAACTATATGGGTCTTCCAGCAAAACTGGATTCGACTATATTATACTTTTACTACATATGTACCTATGTAGTAGTAAAAAAGAAGAGTAGTAAAAAGAGGAATTCTTTCCTGGAAAATTTTACTAATAGAGAAGTAGATTGATACAGTTATTAACAAAATATATTCTCATCATCCACATGTACCAACATCAGCTAAACACGGAGTATTAAGGTAAGTAATTGCAAATAAGCATTCTGTTATTTCAGACTATGATTTCATTCAACAAAGATATCACTCAGCACAACCAGAATTCCACAAGCAATTTACTTCGCAATCAGGATGGTCTGTTTTAGTAACAGTGCATAACAACGCTAAGAGTAATTCTTCTGGGTCACTGCTGAAATGAAGAGGACAACGATCCCAAACTCAAACATTGCTTTTTTAAAGCATTGCGTGACGATCGCAGGCTTAGAAAGGACGAAAATCAACAAGTCTCTGAACTACTGAAAGGGTGAGGTCTGCTAGTAAGCACTTTAGGGTTTAGCTTAATATTATATTGCTGTGTTCACTCAGCCCGTATGTTCCGTTATGTTCTTGATTTATGATTTTGAACCAGTATTTCATATAAGCTCAACGAAGGGGGCGCTCAGCACAGACTAATAAATTCCTTGAACAAATGCAGGGCTGTAAAATTTTATGATTTGGTGAATGGCGGTGACAATTGTCATTCAGAGAAAACCATCACAACAGAATGATGAAAATTCTAATGAGTGATTCACATTTAATTAGCAAATAAAATTAAATTAAAATTAAAACCACAAAATTAAATTAAGCTGAATGTTGAGTGTCAACTGAAACTGCATACCACACTGAATTAATAAGAAATCATAATATTAAAAATATAAATACTGACAAACTGCCAGTTTTAATTCTACAGTGCCAAAAGTATTCCTCAGCTGCGATATTAACAGTAAAATACAAGAAAAACGGTTTGAAAACTACTCCTGAAGAGGAAAAAGTTAGTTTAATTAAAACATAGGCTTAACTGAACTTTTAAAGGCAGCGAGGTATCTAGGCACCATAAAAATAAACAACGGTTTCATGCTGTTTGCATTAATTTAACATAATTCTAAATTTGCGCAAATTCTAGTGAAGAATTTTAAACGAGAAAATTGTGAATGTATGCATTAAAATTATTCTTCCGGCTTCGTTTTGAGCAGAGTAGGAATGTTAAACTTTGGCAACACTAAAATCATTTCAATGTCATCGTAGAATAAAATATTATTTCGTTTTAATACCAAAATTATGTATATTTATGAGTTTGGAAGTACAGGTCGTTTCGCACGCCAATCCACCATAAACATATTATTAACAGACCACTGAAGACTACTATGATAAATTCAGCGTGCGGTCAGTTTGAACGAGTGGTTAGTATTTCACCTTAATGATTCACAAATATTAAAAACGGGATTCCATCGCATTTACTCTATAATTACTTCGTGGACTCTACTTTTCGTAATACCATGGGTCACCTCGTCGGCGAGGGGCCCCTCAAAATATATATCGATTCCTGCAGAAGTCCATTGCCGATCCGACAGATACATTGGATTGGAATCCTTAGTATACTAAGTTCAAATTGACACAATTTGAGCTTTAGACATTAAGCCAACAAAATTTACCTGAATTTAACCTCTTATTTTAAATTACAGACATAAAGATTGCGATGCTATGCAGTGACAGAATTGCCAGATCTTAAGAAAAATACTAATATAAGCAAAAGTCAATAAGCATGATAATAGATGTATATAATTGTAAACACCATTAAGAATCATTAAAGAACAAACTGAAGTAAACTAACTACATAGTCGGGTGAGTGACTTCTATTATGATTAAATAGGTAAAACTTCAACATCATTAGCAATCATGTAAGGTACAGTTCTTAGCGGAGCCTAGCACTTTCAAAATGCGACGGAGCGACAAAAGTTGGACTAGTTATAATGATGAAAAAGGTAAAAGCCCATGTCTCAGAGCTTCTAAATTTAATTAAGTTTAAGCTAGTCTTCTAGGCATATGTCTGATTAGCTGGTAGACGAATCGCCCCGCACTGACTGGTAGGGCCCATGACGTTTTCCCCCACTTCAAAAGAAGTTTTCAAACTTATGCCATCGTTAAGTTTTCCAAAAATGTCAATTTTGTGTGTTGAACTTTCTTGTTCAATCTTGTTTCTCTAAAACTGATAGCTTGTTATTTTCTGTAACGCATGACATAGAAATACAAACATTTCCACGAAAAAAGAGAATGAATTGCAGATCCAAGTCTCCTGGATCCCATGGGAGCAATTTTCGGTATCAAAAAGAAACAGAAGCTGGAGCAGTCATGGCTGATTCTACTAATGAATCATTAACGGAGAATTGTCCGGGACGAACTCTGAAGAAAAGCTCCGTTCTCGAGTAGAAATAGTAAGATTTCAATCGGATAAGAAGTTGATAACGCTTCCGACTTAATAGAAAAAGGGCGGAAATACTCCCTTTCCGCCCTCCACAGAACCTAATCTCCAGCTCTCTTGGCACGCACAGGTCTACTTTAACCTATTGAATGGTTTCGTCCTATATCATCAATCCAGTTGCTAACCAAACATTTATCTTCCTCTTCCTTATTTAGTTGAAAAAACTAAGAGCTAAAATATCTAATTTACAGGAGTCTCATGCTTTCAACCTTTCGTTTTTACAATGTTTTGCTAAAGCACAATGATCGAGTTATCGACGGCAAAGCGCAGTGAGCGCACCAACAGTAGTATATCATGAAAGCTTGCACTGTATATAATTTCATACGTTTATACCAAACTTTACATTTATACAACTGACCGTGCTATTTCTTCTCCATTCCAGCAATATTGATTGGCGGTTTGATCACAGAAGGAGCTGTCCAAACTTCGGAACCAGCCCACATAGCCACTCAATTGCTAAAATAAATGAGTTAACGAATAACTTTTTCATTTTATAACTGGTGTTGACGTTTAATTTTTTCTTAATCATTATAGGGTTGAAGAAGTCAAACGGTTGGGCAAGGCAAATCAAGATTCAACTATGTATTTCTGAGTTTATGTACAAATTTTGCTTTACTGCTATCGTTACAAATTTTTGCTCTTAGAAGGTTTTCACGAAAATGTACCCAATTTCCGGAATTCCGGGTTTTAAAAATTTCTTTCAATACTCACAACATGGGTATTAAAGCTCTCATCGAGGAGAATAACTTTTGAAAAAAACGAACTCTTGAAAATGCAGTCAATTCCCTTAATTTGCGAAAACCGGATTTTCCGGACTTTAGAAATTTTCTCTAATACCCCTCAATATGGGTATCATTCGAAAGCTCTTGATGAGCTGAGCAAAGTTTCTAATAGAGCCAACCTCAGAAATGAGCCAGCCCACTTTTCGGAATTTACTTCCAACCTAACGTGAAATTAGGATTTTGTGAATTCCGGGAATTTTGTGCATTTTTGGACATTGGTTCTATTACAAGATTTATTCAGCTCATCAAGAGCTTTCGAATGATACGCATATTGTGGGTATTGCAGATTTTATAAATCCTGAAAATCCGGTTTTCGCGAATTCCTGGAATTGAGTGCATTTTCACGAGTTCGTTCTATTACAAAAGTTGTTCAGCCCTTTTAAGAGCTTCCGAATGATATACATATTGTGGGTATAGGAGGAAATTTTTAAAATCCGGTAATTTTGAAAACCCGGAATTCCGGAAATTGGGTGCATTTTCGGAATTCAAGAAAACTTCCAACCTAACGTGAAATTCGGATTTTGTTAATTCCGGGAATTTTGTGCATTTTTGGACATTGGTTCTATTACAAGATTTATTCAGCTCATCAAGAGCTTTTGAATGATACCCATATTGTGGGTATTGCAGATTTTATAAATCCTGAAAATCCGGTTTTCGCGAATTCCGGGAATTGAGTGCATTTTCACGAGTTCGTTCTATTACAAAAGTTGTTCAGCCCTTTTAAGAGCTTCCGAATGATATACATATTGTGGGTATAGGAGGAAATTTTTAAAATCCGGTAATTTTGAAAACCCGGAATTCCGGAAATTGGGTGCATTTTCGGAATTCAAGAAAACTTCCAACCTAACGTGAAATTAAGATTTTGTTAATTCCGGGAATTTTGTGCATTTTTGGACATTGGTTCTATTATAAGATTTATTCAGCTTTCGAATGATAACCATATTGCGGGTATTGGAGAAGATTTTATAAATCCTGAAAATCCGGTTTTCGCGAATTCCGGGATTTGAGTGCATTTTCACGAGTTCGTTCTATTACAAAAGTTGTTCAGCCCTTTTAAGAGCTTCCGAATGATATACAATTGTGGGTATAGAAGGAAATTTTTAAAATCCGGTAATTTTAAAAAACCCGGAATTCCGGAAATTGGGTGCATTTTCGTGAAAAGCTTCTAGGAGCAAAAATGTGTAGCAGGACCAGCTCTATTCGACTGTCAGAACCAAGTTTTGATTGCAATAAAAAATTGGGCGAAAAATTAAAAATTTTAAATTTTCCGTGAATGAACTCCGAAATTTCGGATTTTAATTTTAACATTTAATTTAATTTTCGAACTCTCGGATTGCTGAGGATTCGAAAAATATATACATTATATAGGCTACCTTCAAATGATAATTCAGAACAGCCGCTCACATTTTGGTTCCAAGAATTTTTGGTCAGACTTTAGTTTAACCCTCCAGTCGAGCTAAAATGATCTGCTTAACTCTTTTAGTCTGTGTTAGAAGGCCTGCACTACGGCCCGCGGCCCGGCATTACGACCAAAGTTCACGGGCCGGGCCGGGCCGCGGGCCGAAACTCACGGGCCGGGCCGGGCCGCGGGCCGACAGTACTGCAGGAAATCAGTTTTTTCAAAGATTTAACTATAAAATAGTAATTCATAATTTAGCTTAAAATGTTTTGTGTTTCCGCAATATGTTTCGTTCAAACTAACACTGATTTCCTGCAGTAACGTTAGCATTTTATTTTCATAAATAATACATGTATTTATCGTCACATCATTAATGTCAAATCCTCAATTCGCCTAAGTAATTTTAGCGTTTACAATATTAGAATATGAAACTTTGGAATAGGGCAATATATGGTATTAGTAACAGTGTAAGTATTTTATTTTGGTTTTGATGTATTTGCTGTCTTTTTAAGAAAACGATGCATTTACTTAGAAAAAAGCAGTTTTAAAAAAATCAAAGTTTTGAGTTTGTGGAGCAAAGATTTACTACTTCTTTAGAAATGAAAGTTTACTCCTTCTGCACAGTTGCATCTTTTTAAAGTCCTCTACTTCTAATTTGTTTATTTCTCAACTAATTCTTATAAAAATGCGCACTTCACAAAATTTCATCTGGTTTAATAAAGTACAATATTTAAATGTTGCCACTGTAACCTTTTAGGGAATTTTCAGTTTCTTGTTTTTCTAGCGTTCCAGTCTTATATATATATATACAAAGTGTCAACATGAGGCAGTATTATCTTTTGGTTTCCTTTGTAGAACGACAAAATTTTTGTCCTTAAAACTGCGTTTAAAAACCATTAAAACTCGAAAAATCCGTTTTTAGAAAACACACTTTTCCTAGAAAAAGCACCGAAAACCAGAGATTCTGTTTTCAATAGCCAAGCTAACAAAATTATTTACGTAATTTTGCATTTTGCGACAAATGAAGAAATTTCGTGGCACGGGCGGGCCGAAAATTTTGACGGGCCGGGCCGGGCCGGGCCGAAGCATCTGACGGGCCGGGCCGGGCCGAAGCAGTTGACGGGCCGGGCCGGGCGGGCCGAGAAAGTTTTCTCACGGGCCGGGCCGGGCCGCAAAAATTCGGCCCGTGCAGGCCTCTAGCTGTGTGCAAACAGCATTGAGTTAATTTTAAGTTTTCATTTAATTTAATTTAATTTTGATTAATTTTAATTTTAACTTTAACAAACTTTAACTCGCTGCGCGAAAAGACCCTTCGAAATCTGTGAACAGGTTTTGAAATGAATACGGAAAGTTAAATAGAAACCTTCGTTGTGGTCTGAAATCCATCAACAAGTCTTAACCGCTTTGTTGATCTGAATGCCCTGGTAGCGTTTTTCTTCTTCCATTGAGATCTATGCAAATGATGAGTTTGATCATAGCTGACACCACATTCCACTGATGCCTGAAATAAGAGCATCGTGCAGTATTAGCTAACAAGAATTAGAGGTAAACTAGCTTTACACACTCTAGTCTAACAATACGGATTAAAGCCTTCAGTAAATCAGATTTCCAAGAAAGGCAGTTTCCTACGTGTCACATTTTTCCTTTTGTACACAAATGTAATTACTTATGTACTGTATGTTGTAGTTGTTATCTCAATCTCACCCTTTGAAGCAATTCACTTCTCCGTGAGGCTGCCATCAGAAATCCCTCTTCGAGTCTATCCAGCAGGACAGACCAACTGTGATCTAAGGCTGAAATTGCGGAGGCAGTGGCGAGCTGATTGGCAATCTCGATGGTTTTATCCCAGACATCAGAAACTGTTGAGAGGCCGCCTTCGGTCAGACAAGCCATCACAACGTTTGTACAGAAATTTTTGCAACCCGGAACAGTACCCACTAACGGATTGACTGGTCCGCACATTGAGCAAAGACCGAATCGAGCCAGGCCCTGACGACAGCTCGATGTTGGGAGGAAGTGGGAGGGAGGCTGGGAAAATGAGCTTTTCTGGGAGAATTCGGCAAAGGGATTGTGAACTATCAGTTCGTTCAGCAGTTCAAGAGATCTGAGATACAGCCGCAGCAGGCTTAGTCCTAGGCTAAGATCGTGCCCCAGCTGATCCGGTATTCCACCAAAGGGGCGAGCTGTGGCCACTAAGCGACTTCTGAGGCAGGAAGCTACCTCTGGCGACAACTCCGCTGAGTCGCCGCCACAGGAGCCCTGAAGGACGCAGCGGAAAAAGGTGGGAAAGATGTCGGAGAAAAAGTTATGAGTTACTGCCTGAACGTAGGCAGACTGATTGTAGGCTGAACTGGATTTGGTCACATAGTGGCTGAGATCCGTGAGAAAATATCGAAGTGGTCTCCGGAACTGGTGCGGCATCTGCGGGAAGGATATTTCCAGCATGGTGATCACAGTGGACAAAGTGACTTCGATGATATCTTGGAGTCGCCCTAAAACAACTATGTCTAAATGTAAAAACCTAATATAGCACCACAAGGTCTTCGCCAATGCTGGCAAAATTTTGGCAAAAAATTTGGTTCAGCCCTTCCATCCAATCTGCCTTCAGCAACTGTTTACACAGATCTGAGAGGAAACAAATTTTAGAATGAATCATATATAATAATACAAAAATTTTTCAAAAACTGCTTCTTGTTCAAGGAATCGAAATCTCATCCTGTTTCTTCTCACTGCATTTTCATTTTGTTGTCTATAATGAGCTAGCTAAAACAGGGGTTGCTCGACCTTATCATCCATTTCATTTACGTTTTCTAATCATTTAAATATTAAACATCTTCCCTTCTTTGGAAGCTCCATATTCATTTTCAAATCTAAATATTTCATTTTCTCCTATATGTCTGTATAGATCTCAGTCATGTATCCTATTCAATTATGCATTATCTCTGAATAGTAAAAGAGGCCTAGGAACAAAGGTCATCTGTTTATTGTGAACGTCAAGACGGTACTCTGACTGTCACTCCTAAATCCTTCGTCCAATTAACGTCTTAACCACATAGGGAGAAAATGGCCCCAGAAAGACTACGAAATGCCCATAATTAACCATATACAACAATAATACCGCATGCCTCAAAATGTAATAAATCTTTATCAAGAGGGGCACAAATTTGTGGAAAGTTGTATTTAATCGTTAAATGATCTGGTGAAAGTTACTAATACAAAAAATAGGGGAACTCTGCATTGACAACAGATTTTCAGTAAGCAAACTTTATTCAAAGCTCAAAGTAAACTCAAAGCTGTTCAATGAATTTTTTCAGACAAAACCAAATTGCAATAAATTACGATTTTCCCATTATCTCTTGAACTATAAAAAGGTGGAACTGTCGGTAAATAAGTTTAATCTCAGCAGGTGCAAACATAAAATGTTTTACGTGAAATCAGACGACCCAAATTTTTACGTCGTTGAATTCCTCAAAAATTAAACTAATATATTGAACAGTGCACATAAATAACTCATAAATACTAACTAAATATATAGATATAAAGATGGATCGGTGTCTACAGAGTGTACCCAAATAACTTATACTAACTAAATGGATCATAAGGAAGTCTCCCCTTTAAGGAAAATTGGTCTACTTCAACTGCATACTGCTAACGACGGAAAGGTTAGAGCTTAAGCCGCACTTGGAAACCTAAGGACGCACTCTTTCCAATGCTGCAAGGCATTTTGCCGTAGCTTTCAGCTACAAAGCCTTAACATACTTGTCTAAGTTAGGCTAAAATCGACCAAAACGGCAATTTTTGCAAATTTTTCAAAATAAAATTTTATAGCGAATATAATAATAAAAATAAATTAATTATTAATTATAAATATAATAAATAACAATAACTAATAATAAAAATAAAATTTGTAAAATTTTATTTTACGGTAAAAAGCACCCGCTTATAGCACTGGAAAGAGCACGTCGTCAGCTTTTCAATAATGTGCGGCTTACCTTCAAGGTTGTGTCAGTCGTCAGCAATATGCTGTTTGAGGTTGATCAATTTTGCTTAGTAGGAACTAAATAATAAAATCAATAAAGATGGACCGGAACCTGACATGAACTTTAACTTCCAATGACCGGAAACTTTACATGAAAATAATATTATGTAGTTACATAATATTAACGGTATTCTTATTCTTAAAGATTCTTAAACTCGAGACCACCACTGGATATGAGCATACCTTTCAAATTCTTGATTTGAGTTGCAATATATGAATAGAGTGGATCATTGGTATTCTCATAGTGAC
This sequence comes from Trissonchulus latispiculum, assembly GCA_030248195.1. Lineage (NCBI taxonomy): Eukaryota > Metazoa > Nematoda > Enoplea > Enoplida > Ironidae > Trissonchulus > Trissonchulus latispiculum. The sequence goes on from JASAND010014566.1 coordinate 13,342, forward strand.
TGGAGAAGTCGGCACCGGTCTGTCGGAGGAAGGCAGCCTCAGCTTCAACTGAGCAACAAGTCGTGTTACCGGAACAAACCCGAAGATTTCCTGAAAAGCAAAGAAAGGAAATAAATTTTTATGAGAAATCAATACAAGAGGTAGGCGCATTGGATATCCGGCGCATTGTTCTAATTTTAGATCTTCAACAGTCGAAGATTTGTTCAGGTCCTTGAAGTTGATTTTAAGCTTACTAATGGTACATACTTAAAGAAATTTGATGAGATGATGGTATAGGAAGAATCGGTGTAAAGCCACTTGAAATTTGTGCCAGCGCTGTTAAATTTTTGCCAAATTAACATTGACAAAACTGTGCAAACTATGTACGTTTACGCTAAAACGGACTCGCTAAGTTTTAAGCTTATGATGTAAGCTCATGCTGAGTTGGCGAAAAGCATATCGAAAAATGGATCAATCAATACAACTTTTCGGCAAAATCGTAGACAAAAACTTGGTTCCCCCTAACGAATCGAAAAATTTGGCAATATTTTAACTCAGCGTGATCGAACACAGCACATGCCAAATTTAGCTCAATTGGTCAAGTTTTAAGAATTTTGAGTGGTGGGGGTAATCGAGGCAAGACCCATTCTTTTAAGCAAGTCATTCGACATTAAAAAATTACATCTAAACAGCAATGAACCTTTCTTACGCATTTCGGGCGCAGCGGGTATTGTCCCTCTGACCTTGGCTGCATCCTCCGGATCTCTAATCATCGAGGCGATGTCTTTGCAGGCAGGAATATGCCCAGAAAGCTGGGATCCGACGAAACCCAGATACCAGAAGCTTAAAGTCACAACACAGCTAAGTAGACGACACATCTTGAACTAAGCTCGCTTCGAACTAAGCAATAGTTGAGCATGGCAAAAGAGAAAGGTCCCAGTCAAGACAAGATGTCGCCGCTTCACATGTCGATAAACATAAAGTCTTTTTACTTCATGCTGAAATAAGGAACAAGAACCTTCTACAAAAAAGACAAGTGATACATTTCAATGATTGAGTGTAATTTAAGAGATTTTGTTAAGTAACACAGACCTTACAGGTCGCATAATATGTACTGCCTGCCAATACTTATCTTGTCTGGTGATTTGTACTCACCCCTAAGCGCACTCCTTATAACATTCGCAGTCAAAAGACCTTTTACTCACACATTACAAGCACACTTTACAAAATTCAGTATTCATAGCAAAATACTCCTACTCCGGTCCGGTGTACATAGATGCACACTAGAGACTTTCGAGGGCCGAGACTTTCAGGAGCGGGTCTGCCCGGTCTAAAATTTTAGGCTCTGTAAAATCAATCTCGGCTGGGCCAGGTCGTCGGTGCAAGTTAGGATATGTTCGAATCTACATTTAAGGACAACGTGGTTTAGTTCGCAACAGCAACTGGATATAGAAACGAGACGAGAGGTACACCAAACGAGCCCGCATATCGACTGGGCAGTTCAGAAATCCAGGAGAAAGCTATTTCGTTATATAAATTCTAAACAATGAACTGTTAAAAACTGATATATACAAATACATGAGACATTAAAGTTGTAGTGTTAAATTCTGTGAAAATGAGAAAGCTAGAAATTTCTGACACACATAAAACCCGTGACAACAAGAAATCACGATGAATTAAACAGCAATCTTAATGCAACTGTCTAGATTTCGTAGAACAATTTTGCACAAAACAAACAACCGCAACGTCCATTAGACGTTTAACACATTAATTTTGCAAGGAGGTACTACCATTTACTTTTATCAAAGGAGATAAATTTGATAAAATTACTTTTAGTTGCAATTTTGGAATGTCTATGTCCGAATTAATTTCCATTTTGGAGGAAACAAGAGAACTGCGAGTGAAGTACATTACAACAGCAGAGAAGTAAAATTGGAGTTCAGTTGAAAATTTATATATTCCCAAGTTTTCTGTTTTGTACATTAGTCGACATTCTAGAACAAGGCGCGGCTCGACCGAATTGGGTTTAATTGGTGTTTAATTGTCTATGTCTAGAAAAACAGTAAAAGGCTGTAAGCGGGCAAAGGGTCGGGGAACGGCTCCAAAATTAATACTAAAATAGTTGGCTATTCGAGTTCGTCCCTAGAATCTAACAAGATAATAGACGAAAGAAAGTTGTCACTACAGCACCACAGACCCGAAGAATTCGGGCCTGAGGTGGGGATCGAACCCACAACCTTCGGTTAACTAGACCGACGCTCTACCGATTGAGCCACCCAGGCACAATCGAACCAAGCTTAAGTTTGAATTCGGGGTCTTTTCCAGATTACCCCCCCCCACCACTCAAAGTACATAAAACTCGACCAAATGAGCTGAAATTTGGTGTGGGTATGTTTTCGACCACGCTGAGTTCAAATATCGCAAAATTTTTCGATTTCGCGAAATTAGATTTTTTTCGATTTCGCGAAATCAGATTTTTTTCGATTTCTAAGGGGGGACCAAGGGTAACCGAAAAAGTTTTTGTCTTCGATTTTGCTGAAAAGTTGTATATAGGGGTGTTCTGGGTCACAGAACACGAATCTGAAGTCCGTTTTTCGATTCAGGTTTTCGTTAGCTTGATATAAGCTAAAGTTGTAAGCTTAAGTTGTAAGCTTATGCTGAGCTAACGAAAAGCTGAATCGAAAAACGGACTTCAGATTCGTGTTCTGCGACCCAGAAAACCCCTATATACAGCTTGTCAGCAAAATCGAAAGCAAAAAAGTTTTCGGTTTCGCTTGGTCCCCCCTTAGAAATCGAAAAAATCGAAAAAAATAGAATTTCGCGAAATCGAAAAATTTTGCGATATTTGAACTCAGCGTGGTCGAAAACATACCCACACCAAATTTCAGCTCATTTGGTCGAGTTTTAAGAACTTTTAGTGGTGGGGGGGGTAATCTGGAAAAGACCCTGAATGGGTTCCCAAACTGTAGTGACACGTTTTTAAACAGGCATATAGCCCATATAGAATCTTTTATTCATACCTGTAACTTATAAACTTATAGCAAAATCGCAGCTATGTACAACTTTTTAAAATAATCTTTTCCATCCCCGAAGTATGAGTGCAAAAATTTGTACAGAGGGGCAGGCGATAAAGCAAGGAAAAGTTAATTTAAGGGGGCGCTTCCATTACCGGGACCGGCTCTCCTGCATTCAATTCTCAACCAATCTCTTTCAAATTTTCAGCAACGATTGTTGGTGCTAAGTACTAGTAATTTGCTGAGTTTGAAAAATTTATTGCTTGGCTTGCAACTTACACAAGAGGGATAATTTCAAATTTTCAAAATGGTGTCACTCATTTACGGCTAAATAAAAGTAGCTCAAATTTTGCACAAATCTATAAACGGACCTAATGCAGGGGCACTTTTTTCATTTTTTGATTTGTGCAATTTTGAGTATTTTATAAATGTTCAAAAACTTTAGAAGACGATATCTCACGGAATTTAAGGTTTAAACAAAAAATGAAAAAAGTGCCCCTGCGAACGTCTTTAATAAACGTACATGCAAAATTTGAGCAACTTTCGTCGAAGCATTTATGAGAAAGTTAAATTGGAAAATTTCGCTCTAATTGCTTTTGTTTTGCACATATATTATGATTTTAATAAGTTGCGTAGTACATTTTATAAAATAATAAACAAATCCAACACAAAAGCATCATGAAATATCCTTTAGAATTCATTTTCGAACTGTTAGTTTTTACTTTGCTAAATGAAATGAGAATGGTCAACGTAAATTTGCCAATTATTCAACCGCCTGTAACTTTTGATAGAAACCACGTGCAGAAGTGATATGCACATCGTTGTAAAGCTCTTTTTATGCTCTTTCACATAGTGCATTCGAATTAATCGTTTGGGGCTTTAATAAAATTTCGATTTTTTAAGCCATAATAGTAGCTAGCCAAGCAGATGGTCTCAGTTACTGAAACTTTGTCAAAACATGCCCCCCAACCAAAGTAACTTCAGTTGGGATTTCTTTAAAATTGAGCAATCGGTCCAAATTTTACATCAATAATCCCGATAATGGAAGCGCCCCCTTAAGATTTAAATCAGAATAAAACGAAGGTCTAAACCTAACCGCTCACATAAATGCCATGTATTGACATTAAATGTGTGTAAATTTAAAATCCTACAGAAAAGTAACAACAAAATATGAAGGCAAAAAGGAAACTTGTAAAAACAAAACCGAAAAATTAAAAACTAAAGTCAAGAATGAACCAAACCTGCTTATACAAATACACTTATGAAAACCATCAGTAGAAAGACAATAGAAGCCAATCGTTGAAAGAACTCTGTAGTTTTAGTGCCGCCTTTTCAGATTTGATTGACTGTTTCAAAATTCCTCCATAATTGGACTGTTATTAACGGTCAGTGGCTACTGTTGGAATAACTGAAATAATGCAGATGTTATGGCGAAACAACTATAATACACTGTCCTATAATCTGTTAACAGTGCTCAGAATTTGAAGATTTCCGTGTAAAAATACCGAAATTCAATGGAAATTTATTTACCGGGGAACAGCTTCTGAACGGTAACAGAGACCGAACTGATACAGATTACGTAACCGATTAAACTTAAGGCCAGTTCACACTAGGCAACTTTGAGGCAACTTAGTGGAAGCAACTTGTTTGCTACAGGGGGTGCTGATCACGAATATGAAATCGGTTTTTTGATTTCGCTTTTCGTTAGCTCAGGATAAGCTTACAGCTTAAGCTTAAAACTTTAGCTAATATTAAGCTAGCGAAAAGCTGATTTTAGATTCGTGATCAGCGCCCCAGATACCCCTGTAAGCAAGTTTTTAGCAAACTTTTTCAAAAAATATTTCGGTTCCCTTTGGTCCCCCCTTGCTTACCAAACTAAATTTTTTGCATTTATGAAATCAGCTGGTCCGAAAACCCATCTCCACCAAATTTCAACCCAATCAGTCAAATTGTGCTTCTTGATACTTCTTCAGAGGTGTGGGGTTTCGGTTGTGATTTTCCCCAACTGTGATTCAAGAGACTCCTAAAATTTTGTTCCTTTGACCCTCCTCGCCATCGAAATTCAATAGGTGAAATTAATATCATAATTATAATATTATTTTCAATTTCTGATTTGACATAACCACGAAACACCAGAATTTTCTATATACAGATTCCACATGTTTGCCTGGTTTAGCCTTTCTAACACTAGAACCAACAACACGGGCAAAAACACTTGACACCATGACGGAAAGGCAGTGCCATCGAAACACTTGAAAAAGTTACAAAGTTTACTCCATTAAGAGTCTCCAAAACCACCTCAGTCAGCCCCACCACACTTAACCATTTGTACATAGCGTGCAGAAACAGCGGAACTTAAGCTTCCTATGCAAACAAGGCAGAAATTGTGGAGATTTTCTTGTGGGTCAAGTGCGATAAGTGTGAGACGAAAGAATATCCATCTTAGCAACTGTAAATATATCTGATTCTGACTTATAATAGGATTAATGGCCGTCTTAGTGAGCTAAGAAGTAGTTAACCTTGCACTATCTATTGCAAACAAATGCCTAAGTCCGCCCTACTCCTTCTATTGTAACTGAAATATTGTTTGCTGAATTAAGTAGAATCGTTTTGTAATCTTTGCATCTAAGTACATAAGTAATGCTCATGTTCAATGCAGTGTAGATATGTGTAGGTGGCAACAAGCAGGACACAAGTTTGGCTTTGTTATAGATTACTCCAAAGTAGAATACAAGTTTGCTTCGTTTCAACGTAGTATACCTTGAGCAATTCCCAAAATATAATTTGTAAAAGCGCTGATAGTAGCAAATTATCGGAGACAGGAGACATGTTGAGAAAATTTTAATACCGGTATGAGATGTAAGCAAACTTTGAAACATGCGCTTTTCTTGAGTTCAAAGCCAAAGCTTTTATGGACATCGACAGAGGCTACATAGCATTTTAGAGAATCATCAATAAAATAGGAAGCTGGAAACTTTTTTCTGATCGTTGCTTGAAAACGCCATCAGTTAAGAGAGATAAAATTTATTTTATTATTTTATTTTACAAAATTTAGAGTTTAGAGATTATGTACATAGGTTGTAGGTACCCGTGCGGGCAAAATTTAAAGTAGCAAAATTTCTGCAAAATTTCTACTTTTCCAAGTTAACTCTGGAATTACAATGAACAAGTTTATATAAATTATGGACCGAGGTTTGGACAGGTGCAAGAAGTTTAGTAATTTTTCACTTAACAATTGAAAGCTCTTGCGCAAAGTATGTAAGCTTTCGGGTGTGACGTGCTCTGATAGTGATCTGCTTTCGCCTATGCTACGGGATAATGTCCAGTCTTTTACATAAAAGGAACACTGGAGTGTGCAGCAGCAGATAAATACATCATGGCCCATTAATAGCTTTCGTAATTCCTCAATTCTAAGGAGATGATTAGAACATAGAGAGATGATTTCAGCCTTAATGAAATTAATTCAAATGAAGTTAGAAAGCCATATTGTAAAAGGTTGTTATGATTAGTGCTTGTCCTATACTTCACAGCTCACCAAATTTACACAATAACTGTTGTTAGCTTGCTCGTTAAATGGATTTCAGCTAAGCTTAGCATCCTTTTGTAGCTCCCGTTGTATACAACACGAAAAAGCTATACATTACTAAAATGAGGCGATCACAATTTTTAATAATATTATAAAACTCAATAATACCGTTTTATCCATTCGTAGAAAAATTAAATGAAATGACTGTTTTTGTCCAGGCCAGATCTGATCTTATTGTGCTAATAACCCATGGAACAAGCTCTGTTTGTACAGTATTTCAATAGCAAGAAGTTAACTTCTTATTATGTGATTCCTCATAATATGTAGCATTATTGTGTGTGATATTAAAGGTAGTTTGCAAAATTAAACAACTTATCCGAAACTAAAGGAATGATATTAAAAAGACAATTGATGATAAGCATACTTTCGGTTAGGTGAATACTAGAAATGAAGGGCCCAATTTGGTACGCATCAATTGGTGCAAACTTTAACTTATGCATACAATAGAGAGCTTCGGACAGACACTTCTAGGCACAGAAATAACGTCAAAGAAAGCGAACTGAGAGAAAAAAGGAATTAGAGACTGCTAACAACGAAGGGAAAATTCTTTGCAAATTCTGATGCCACATATAGCCATCTAATCCATATTTCAGGCAAAACTTGTTCTGCTAATTAGATCAAAGGCAAATGAAGTTCCCCGCGTCCAATCAAATAAGCCCAGGCTTTTTCATTCCCCTAAGTGCTGTGCGCATACTTATGTCCAAGCTTGACTTGATTTCTGCCAATTCGGCATGAAATCAGGATCAAATAAAACAGACAAAGCCTTTAGAGTTTATATTTGCCAGTGCACTTTTTAACAAAGTTGATTCTGTTTATCCTCTGCTTCCCTAAGATTCAGATTCATAAGCTTCAAGAACTACAAAAAATAGCTATATGCTTTGGAAATTACAGCACGGATAACAAAAGAGAAAGACCAGTTGATTAACTGAAACTGACCCGTTTTAGGAGAGTTACCACTGAAACGATGGTCACATCTGTGGAAGGGGGAACATCCACTCTTAAGACATAAGGTATATACTTCAGGACATACAGTGGGTAGGTTAAAATGCACTGATTAACTAAATTAACTATTAATTAAAATGAGTATTATTGTTTGGTAATTTAACTAGCTGTGCAAGAAGCTACATAAGAGAGATGTGATTAGTGAGTATAACACAATTTTGTAAATATGTATATGCACCGGTTACTCAACAAGAGCAGCAACACAATCAACGTTTAAATTTACAGTAACTTTCAAAAAATGGGCGGAACTACTTCGATTGGCTGCTGGCATTCCCCTTCATAAACGAATTACGTAATTTTGACTCAATTTCCGCCCCTAATTGTGTGGCGGCAGTACCTTAGCGCAACTGAAGGAATTATAGAAATCTGGCAGCTTGTTTGTTGTACATCACAAGATTGTAAACTGTTAAATTGCAGCTACCTCCGAAACCGAGGTATGCAGCAGTGGGCAAACCTGTGGTAATACCAAGGACAAAGAATAAAGTAGTGTGAATGACAAAAGTGAATTGTAGATTTTCTTGGAACGGCTTTTTCTCCTGATGAAATCTGAGAGTGTATCTCTTTTCTTTTCCCTAAACACAAAGATCCGTGCTTAGAAAATTACAGGCTGAAAACAAAGAAGGGGGTAGCGTGTTTCAAAAGACTAATGCTTTTCTCCGCAATTTTCTTTCCCTACAAATATGAGCTGCACATTAAATCATTATCCAGTAAACACGAAGCCGAAATATCACAGAAGTCCAGTTCTATAACTACTACAGCTGCTTTTAAAGGCAAAGCTAATTCTGTGTCTGTAAAGTCATAGCTGTGCGAAAATTCCCTAGAAACGATAAAAAGGGTCTTTTTCTGTGTTGAAATGTGCTCTAACTGAAAAGCAGCGGCCAGAATAACATATGCGTGGCCTTCCCCCCTTACGAGGGCTCTAATAAAAAACTTTACCCTTCATTAAGGCTCAGAGCTAAGACGATTAGCTGAGGCAAAAGAAATGCTGAAGATACAATCTAATGAAATTATCACTCTAGCATAAGTCTCTAAAATAACAAAGGCCTTGATTTGCTGAAATGGTAAAATGTATACAACTTGAAAACTTTCTGAACCAACATTTTTGGAAATCTGTAAAAAATTTGAAGAAAACATTTCTCTTCTCCCTATGATTAGTTGGCCTCAAGTTGTATCCGTTGTAAGCTCAAGTTTTGTACATAGGTATGGACAAGAGTATATAATAGGAAGAGTGGGTAGCTTGGCCCTTCCTAATGGAAATGACCTGCGAGATGCTCGGCTCATTAAGGCCGAAATCTCGGGGGGGGGGTACCGCTTACCGTTGTTCAGCATGTGTTTATATGCGTTTGAACTAAAACGCATCTGATTGGCTAATCGCCTACCTTATGACAAATTTACGAGCATTAGCGTACCCCCCCCCCCCCGAGATCTCGGGGGGTCCCGCTTTGCGTTGTTAAGCGTTTGTTTATATGCAGTCGAACTGAAATGCACTGATGAGGACTATGGTAGCTAAGTAGCCAATCAAATATACATTTCAGTTCAATCGCATATAAACACACGCTTAACAACGATAAGCGGGACCCCCCCCCGAGATCTCGGGGGGGGGGGTAAGCTAATGCACGTAAATTTGACATAAGGTAGGCGATTAGCTAATCAGATGCGTTTTAGTTCAAGCGCATATAAACACATGCTGAACAACGGTAAGCGGTACCCCCCCCCCCGAGATTTCGGCCTTAATGTGCCGAGCATCTCGCAGGCCATTTCCAATTTCCATTAGGAAGGGCCAAGCTTCCCACTCTTCCTATTATATACTCTTGGTATGGATTATTCCAACCCATTTCTGATGAATCGATAACAAAACTAAAAAAATGAACTGTTAGGTTTTCCCTGGGAAGGATGGGAATAGAAAATCATTCGTGTTCGGATTTCTATGTTGAAAAATGTTATTCCGATTCAGTTTTCATTAACTAATAGAATAAGCTTGCAACTTGGCATCTGCAGAAAAACGACCAATGATAAATACCATTTGCGTCCCAGCTCGGTACCAAAAAGTCTATCTTGCCTATCTTCAGCGAGAGATCAAGCGTTTGCAAAGTTTTCCGCTACAGCCAGAGAAGTTTTCAAAATAGCTGACTCATAGCAGGAGACTAAATGTTCACCGCTAGCCCTAGCAGTTCAAAGCAAGGTATGCCTTAAGTCCAGCAAAAATACCACAAACCTAGAGCAGCAAAACGTTGCAGGGCTGTTTGGTGTTAACAAAAGCTTTGCTTATCAAAGCAGTGATCTCTGTTCTTAAGGAGAAAAACTGAATTACTGAATTTGTAAGCTTGAGTGTAAGCTAACAAGTTTTCCAGCTTTTTATGATTCTGAACGTTAAGCAAGGGAGCAGCAGGAATGCAGAAACTAAGCTAAAAACCAGACAAATATGAATATTTTTGGGGCATTGTTGATAAGTTTTTGTCCAGGATTCTTTTCAAAAAATCATGTGAATGAGAACCTTAATTCATTGAACTTGAAAATAAAGCTTTAAATATTTTTCCATTGCAAGCAACATACAAGTAAATAAGAATGCATACCCCCAAAGGATTATCATTTAATCCAGTTATCTAATGTGTAGTCAAGGTTCAACAGATTAAAGTATTGGAGGCAAGAGGATACCAAATGCCCTGAATTCTGGCACGGGCACGGGTAGTTGGAAACGCGATATCCAGTTAAAACCGAAAAAACTGATGAAACTGGATTTAGGTCTTTTCCAGATTACCCCCCCCCCCAAAGCTCAAAGATTTTGAAACCTGCCCAATCCAACTTAGGCTTTGTTGTTGGTATGATTTCGACCACCGGTTCATATATATATCAACATTATTCGATTTCAATAAATTAAATTTTTACGATTACCAAGGGGAGTTTGGGAATTTTTGTCCTCAATTTTGCTGAAAAGTTGCTTAACACACTACGCTAATCTGAAATGTTTTCTTTCCTGTGGGCATACCGGCCGTAGTTAACGTTCCGTAACGTTAACTAGATTTGGAGTTCATTTTAGGTTTAGTTGATTTTCCAAGGTCAACGGCGAGATGCTGCTCCTTTCAGGAGCCCACTTGTTTACTGTTTCAATCCTTAAGAAAAATCTTATGTCATGAGTTCTGCTCTTTCCAAATCCAAAATACCTACCGTTGTCGGTATCGACCGATCACTGAGGCACCAATTTTCCAATTCGTTTAGGAAATGGTAGACGAAATTTCTGTAATTTTTTTGACTGCTGGTCACTCTGTCCAAATTTGTTGTTTCATATGGTTTGTTCTCAGCAATTGGTTGAGTTATACATATCCTCGTTTACCATGTCCTCCAACTGGATGCACCGTGGATCAACGGGACACTCAAATCTGCACCGTAAGCTGATGAAGCTATAGCTAAGTTTCCAGGGAATTCGAGCGGTTTTATTCTATCAGTATTCTCAACATGTGACTGACCGATTCGCTCTTTCAGTCATCTTTCCAAACACGCTCGTTTGTTCATCCGTTGCTTGCATTGCGCCACTTATGGTGATGCTCTGCAGCGTTAACAACCAAACCTGACTTTGCAAATTCAGTTTGAATCCAGACAGAAGTGCCCTCGTCAATCCTTCTCTGTTTGCTTTCGGTTTTTTTATCTCGTAGGCGAACTGCCCTCAGATAAGCGCTTTCTTTGATGTTTACTGGATTAACAGCTTCGTTGCCTTTCCAACGTTCTTCTTTTTTTGCTTGCCTGTATATTCATTTTTCAGTTTCATCTTCACTTTAGGAACGTTTTTACTGTTAAAAGTGGCAGTTGGCAGTATATATTCACTTCGGTAGCAAGCACAAGCAAAGGTTCCAACAATTTGAGTGTGAGTGACAATTCGTCTTGAATCTGTTGTAGTTGTTTTTCTATTAGTCCGAGCCGGTGATTGAATTCTGCGAGAGCAGAATCCGATTCTTTCTGTACTTTATCAGAAATTAGGGATTTTTTAGAGAACCATAGAACATTTTTCGAAACATTTTAAGTCATAGGTCAACAATGTGAATTTTGGATACTTTCCTTGATATCGGATATCATCAGTACTGTGTGTTCCATATCAAAGTATAATTGTATTTTGAGGTTTGCCTCTGTCGCGCATACCAAAGTAGAGTCTTTTAGAAAATTCAGCCTGGGGCCAATTTCATAAAAACTTGCGGATTTGCAAGTGCGAGTTTGCGAGTACTCGCACTTGAAACGCAAGTGCGGATTACAAGTGTTTCGTAAAACTTTTCCGCAAACTTGCAGAAATTAGCTAAGCAAGTTGCGGAACTTGACCCACTAGCAACGCAAGTGCGAGTACTTGCATTGCAAGTGCGAGTAGAAGCAAAATCGACCATAATTTTTTAAAAAATTGTAACTTTTTCAAAACAACTTAAAATTTACTGAAATTTTCACAACGTGTGGAAAACATCTTAGAGCAGTTATTTCTTAAATTTGGTTAAAATCTGACGAAAATTAACGAAGATATTCAATTTTTTTGAAAATCGTCTAGTAAAAACCTACTAGACGACTTTACTCGCACTTGCAAGTTGCAAGTGAGTGTTCCAGCTAGTTTTATGAAACACTTACTTGCTGCTTGTGTAGAAGCGGACTTGCAATTTGCATCGAACTTGACTCGCAGTTCAAGTGCAAGTGCGGATTCCGCACTTGATACTTTATGAAACACTTGCAGCTTGCAATTCCGCAACTTGCAGTTGCGAGTTGCGGAATCCGCAACTTGCAAACTTTTATGAAATTGGCCCCAGGTGACACGGACGAGGAGGAATGCATTAGTTTTTTAATACATAAAAATTAATTACGTATTGTTTAATCTATCAAATACATACATATATAAATACATTGTTATGTACCTAAATATAATGGTCAAATCACTTTTCAGTATACACATGCCGTTCAAACTTTATACTAGTGTTGTTGCCCGGCCGGTTTTTTGACTCGGCCGGCCGGCGGACCCGGCCGGCCGAGCTTGTGAACCTGGCCGGCCGGCCGGGTGATGCAAACCGGCGGGACGCCCGGCCGGGTCAAACAGGCCGGCCGGCCGGCCGGTCAAAAAAGGGCGGCCGGTACCAGTTTTCTGAAGACCGGCCGGGTGTTGGCCGGTTTGTCGGCATAGTGGGCCGGCTGGTCGGCGGCCGGCCGACAACTCTACTTTATACTACATGTACATTAATATAAAGGTCATCAAATTATCTAGGGAAACGCAGCAAATGCTCAATATTTGTTGGTCATATTGTAGTAATTTTGACCAACTTTTCCTAAAACAATTATGAATTTAATAGAAAACTACAGCAAACGCTGTAAATTTTTGAGGTCTTAGTGCAAAAAATACAATTTTTCTGGAAGGGATTATCCCACTTTTTACCCGGTCATACGCTTTGACCTAGTGTTTTAGAACGGCCGGGTTGAGCCGGCCGGCGGCCGGCCGCCGGCCGCCGAAAAACTGTCACCGGCTGGCCGCCGGCCGACGGCCGGCCGGCCGGCCGTTGGCCGTTCTCGGCCGGCGGCCGATGGCCGGCCGACCGCCGGCTGGCCGGCGGCTAGCCAGACATATTTTTCAGTGTTTGAAGGCAATCTGAGCTAGAAAGTTGTAAAATACATATATTGATGCATTAAAAAGGCAATGGAAACGGTTTTTGCTTATATATTTGGAAAAAGTTCACATTCAATCTTGGATTTGTTTTGTAAACATCTGTTGCTCTGGTCAAATTGCTGTGTTAACTACAAATATTTGTGTTAGGCCGCCGGCCGAACGGCCAGACACTCAGCCGGGCCGGCCACCGGCTCAAAAGCCGCCGGCCGGCCAGCGGCCGGCCGCCGGCTTCCCGGCCGTTCTAAAACACTACTTTGACCCACACCCACCCGATCGGTGGATACCCGTGACTCACTTCCAGCCATGTACCCGCTTCCAACTCTGTACGTAAATATGTACATGCAGATGCAATGCAAGAACGTCAGAGAACTATTTTCTTTTAGAAGTAATTAAATAAAGAAATAAATAAAATAGAAAAAACCTTCATTTAGTAACTGCAGTGATAGTATAAATCTGGCTGTTTCATTTAGGACGGATACCATTAGTGTTGTCACGTTAGCGAAAAATCCGGGCCGGGCCCGGCCCGGGCCGTTCCTAGACATCCGGGCCGGGCCCCGGGCCGGGCCAGGCCCGGCCCGAGCCCGGCCTGGATTTTGGGCCCGAAACAGGCCCGAGGCCCGGCCCGGATTTCGTGCCCAAAACAGGCCCGAGGTCGGCCCGGAGTCGGGCCCGAAACCGGCCCGAATGGTCAAAATTAGTAAAAACGATTTTTGATGTAGTTTTTAGCAGATAATAAATATAAGTAATCGGAAATAAATGTAAAAATAATATACAATAATGTATCGGCATTAACTTTGCAATGTCTGCTAATCCAAAATAACGCTTTATTATGAACTGTATGTAACTTCCTTTGTTTGTCTTTTGAATTTTTATAAACGTCTTTTCAATAAACGAATAGGCATAATAAAGAAATGCATCACTCACCAATCTCATTCATATCATTGAAAGCATTTCAATGAACCCGATTTAGGTATAATTCGAGAACGGTATCGAGCTCTAACGGAGTAAAACTGTCACACCAAGAACGATGTTTTTAAATAATACTTGATATTTAATATCTAACGTCTACTTTTCAGTTCAGTTGAAGTGAAAAAGCTTCTTGTTTCAAGGATTCTCAGAAAAATTTGGTGTTTTCTGACCATTTATATCAATTTTTCCTTTGGCCCGGAACGGCCCGGGAAAAAATCCGGGCCTGTTTCGGGCCGGGCCCGAAAAAAATCCGGGCCGGGCCCGGGCCGGGCCGCTCCGATCAAATTTGATCCGGGCCGGGCTCGGGCCAGGCCCGGCCCGGGTCCGGCCCGGGGCCCGAGCCCGAAACAGGCCCGGATGACAACACTACATATACATTACTTGCAAATGCATAAAATTTAAATTTTTTTATCCAGTTCAATTAGAGCTAGGAGAGGTTACTATTTCTTGTTAGAGTTAGATTGTGCATACATTGCCCGCTTGACAAAAATTCAAACAAGAGGACCCCTAAAAGGGGTATCGTTCTGCAACTGAGCGTATAGAATGCATATATTCACAGAATTTTATTTGATGGACGAGCGGTTTGGCTGGAATTTTGCTATTTTCTACAACTCTTATGTAGCAATGTAGGTATCGTTTAAGCTACTGTATTGGTAGGGTACAGGAGTAGCCAAGGGAATCCTACCATCCTACCTTTAGAGGGCTATTTTATGTCTTAAGCCTTTGGCAGCATTCATATGTGGTATAACCAGTCTGACAGGCTGCCAGTTAGGAACTGTTCTGAGATGTTGCAGAACTAATTTGCATAATTACCAACATTCAACGAAACGCGTTTTCAGATTAAAACTTTAGGAGGGGGCAATGAAAATATCAGCGCAATTGGAAATTTGCTGTCGGGGGGAAACTAAAATAGATAAAGCACACACAAACTTCCAACAGAGCCTCAAAACTGAAAACACCAAATAGCAGACTGTGGAAGTAATTGTCCCCTTTTTTAAAAAATGAGCATAATCCAGAATGTGCAAGCAACAGGCTCCCTTCGGTTAGAAAAGAGCGCAACAGCATACTACATACAGTACCGCCCAAAAATAGCCGGGTATTTCGCCAGCATTCGAGCAACCAGTTTGCTCGAAGCTGTTCGCGCTCGTTTGCTCGCGTGCCTGCGAGTCTTTTAAAGATTGCAAAGACTAAAACCTTTAGATGACAGTTTTTGCTTGCTTCCATAATAGACTTTCAAAAAGTTTGTTTACAGTTTTTCACAGTAGTGTTTTTGTCAACCACTAAGAAGGCAACTAGAAGTCTCACACAATTTCAACATAATGCGTTTACATGATTTTAAACTTGCTCGTATGCTCGAGAGCACGCTTGAGAGTAACGTTTGTCACAACTGTAAAAATAAAGAAACTAATAGACCGCTTGACAAGATACATTGGCTTTTCAAATGCACTGTTTGAAGTTTGAACTGCAACAATCTTGGAGAGTTTGTGTTGCCAATGAAATACAAGAAAAGGTATGAAAAAACTAACACCCTAGCAACCATAATTAAATATATTTAATAAAAATATTTAGTAAAAGTAAAAATACTAAAGCCAACAGCAAGCAATACGTAACTGAACGAAGTAC
>JASAND010014567.1:0-27944 GCA_030248195.1 Trissonchulus latispiculum
AGATCTAAGGCTATGATGCTAAAGCTATTGGTCCAAGTCAGAGGAAATAGAAGATCGTCGGAGAGTCCTAAATTATTCTTGAATATAAATTTTCCGTATAAATGGATACGTAAATTGCGCAGGTTAGTATAAAGCATTTATCGAAGAAAACGTTTGCTAAACTAAAAGTTCGAATAAAGCTCGAACACATACCGTAGCTGTAGATTATTTATGAACTATAAACTAAATGTATCGTGGATATGCATAATAATTTACATTTACAAACCGCGAATATGGGTTGTTCGGCGAAGCTGTGCCCATATTAATTCGCTCACAACCTAGTCCTCTTCTATTTTTGAACCTAGCCCCCATATTAAGCATTTTAAAGACTAGTCCTCTCTTGATTTTACAACCTCACCATAACCCATATTACTTTTTTCATGCTCCAGAGGAGCATTTTTATTTCTTGTAACTAATCAGTTTTCGCCATCACGTCGTTTAGCTACTGTCCAGTTAGCGTGATAAGTAACTAACTAACTGAAGTAGTATGAGAATGCGGAAATTGTCATTGGGTGAATTGTGCTAGAGACCCGATATGGCGGGTTCGCCAGTTTCAAGTGTTCCGGTTCACTTCACAGGTAACCGGGACGGATCGGGGGGGGGGGGTGGACGGCCGCTCCTTCCCTCGTGATTCGAAAGTAGATTAAATTACCTAAGGAAAAAATAGAAAAAAGCCCGAATTTCCATTTTTGCCTGACAATGTGTCATACATAAATTTTTTGCGGTTCTTCAGAATGAAACTTAAAGATTTGAAGACCGATTCACAAAAAATTCTTCAACTTCCGGGTGACTGTACCCCCTCCCGACCACCGGTAGAAAAATTGTCCCCTGGAGGCCACACCCTTCACCACAACCTGGCTCCGCCAATATATAGGTGGCTAAGCGTTGACATGGCAGATAAGTTTTAATTAAGGGTGGTATGGCTGGGCTTATTCCACTTTTTCTTGTATGGGGGGGGGCAAATGGCAGAGGGGCAAGAGATTTGGGGGCTACAATTTTTCTAAGAATATGCTAAAATAGCGCTATTTTTTCTAGCTTACAGTGTAAACGTTCATTATCATCACAAGGATGGGCTGATTTAGTTGTCAAAAATTGAATCACAATCTGTGATGAAGTCTGAAGCGAATTTTTCAGGGCAAAATTTGGTATATACCAAACGAGGTACCCTCTTGTTGTGAAGGGACTTTTATGGGGGCACTCCTGCTCCTGCACCCCTAGTATAAGCCCAGCATGGTTGATTGTAACTGGATGTTTCGGTGTTATACCCAAATTTGTCCAAAAGTACTTTTACAGATTCCCCCCCCCCCCCCCCGATGGGTGTAAATTTTAGAAAGAGACTCTCCTAATCTCTTCCCTGCTGTCCTTCTGCAGAGAGAGCAGCATCTAGCTTTTTTGTGCTCTATTTTAGTTCTCACTTTCGCCTATTCTTTACATACAGTATCATCTCATCTTATTGCTTTACACCACCGGAAGAAGTGCTTCGGTTGTCTCGGCTGACGTAATGGTCTGTGAGCACTGTCAGCCTACCCTCTACCGGGAGGTCTGTGCCATCGGTCGACGTCTCGATGCCCAGTTTGAGCGTCTGTATCAGCGTCTGGACGCTACCCTGGAAGCTTTAACTGGTCCCTCCCCCGCCCTCCAGCCCCACCAGCGACCTCCCCCACCCCCACCCCCACCCCTGGGTCGACACGGCCCCCCTTTGGGGTCTGGGGGACCCCCTGCCCCCCAGAACGGTCTGGGAGATCAGGGTTCCTCTGGGTGCTCTGTGAAATCGGAACCACTCGACTCCATGGAAACGCCGCCGGATACTGTCGGTGGAATTGAACAGGTTAGCTTAATTAGCTAGTTATTAAATGTTAGCGTTTGCTGTAGTTCTTTGGACATTTTGGATATATATACGTAGTGCTGTCGTAACTCGGAAGGCGCTCTTTTGCTGGCTGGGTTTTTTTGGCTATTTTTGTGCTTTGTAGGAATGCTTTTCTGGCTCAACAAAGTCAAACATTTCACAGGGTATTTTTCAGGGATTTTTTTCGGGGGGGGGGGGCTACCCGGCCCCCCCCCACGGGCCCGGGGGGGGGGAAGATTTTTTGCATAAATGAGCCAAAAAATGGTATTTTTTTGGCGTATTTTGCATGGTGATACGCTAAAAGTTCTCAAAAATGCCAGGATTTACGCTAAAAATAGCTATTTTTACGAAACAACCTTCGGCGAAGCCGAAAATTTTTTGAAAATTTGCCTATTTTTGGCAAAAATTTGGGCACCCAAAAAATCCCGGGGAGGGAAGCAAAAATCCCGGGAGGGGGCGATTTCGGGGGGGGGGAGAAGACATTTTCGGGGGGGGGAAGGTCAATTTCGGTAAGAAATACCCTGTTTCAACTGTCCCTGGTTGGATTAGTTTAACTAAGAAATTACTGAAATGTTGTTATAGTCAAGCTCAAATTTATAGCTGCAATTCTAAGTGAACGTGTAGTTTGATTCCCACAAATTTAAACTTTTTTTGGACGACAATAATCAAAATACCCTTGGGCTCAGGAAAATTTCACATTTGGCCTCGGATTTATATAGTTCTCTACTCTCTTCTGCATTATTTTCCTGCTCCAGCGCCAACAGTATATACTAGGACCAAAAGTGGATATGCGTCAAGGAAGGTCATGGTTTGAAAGCTGGAGCTGCATATTTAACACAAAAACTATAAAAAACTCTAGTTTAAGCTTGGCTTGTGCAAACAGTGTACATACGTATTAGGGATCGGATCCGGCTCCGGCCGGAATTACAACTTCCGGCTCCGGTTAACCGGAGCCGGAGGCAGAGGTGCCGGAGCCTGGTTTCCCTGTTTGGTTGTTAAAAATTTTTTCAAAAAAATTGGGTGGGTTTTTCCCCCTAAAGTGGGTTTTTCCCCCGCCACATTTGGCAATGTGCCAGATCAACGGTGCATCGGATCGATCTAATTTTGGCTGTGTGCAAAGAGGAAGACTTGCCATCATTGCAGATGTTTGCAAAACTTTTCTAGCAAAACCCAGTCAAAAGTTACATCGGTCCAAACTTTTGCAAAATTTTGGCATCGTTGGACCAAAAAGTAGGTGTCATTTTCAAAATGTTATAAAATGAGCAGGAGTGAACCAAATGACTTGATCTTTGCATACATAGGTTGGAAAGAGTCGCGCTTCCTGCTGGTATGTTTTGGAGCTCATATCTCCAACCCATGACCCAGGAGGCGGGTGGGTTTTTTCCCTCCAAAAAGGGGGTGGGTTTTTTTCACCCCATGGCTATATACTTTATCAAGTTATTATATATTTATTTATACGTATCCTATTATAAGAATACCGTGAATTCATGCTGTATTTTCTATTTTGAATTTCATTGTATATAACATTTGAATTCATTCATAGGTCCTTGCTAACTGCATTACAGTACTATATACGTAAATAAACATGGAATGTTTTAGTCATTTTTACTGTCCATTAGAAGAGTGAGGTCTCCTCTCCTATGTATTAAAAGTGATTACAGGGATTTTTATATAGCAAATAAACAAAGCCATCTTCTAAGTAATATTCTTAACAACGCATATAGAAATATACAACAGCACTTAATCCTTAAATATTAACAATATTTTGATAACCATTTTTTGTAATGGCCTAAAAATATTGGTCCTTGAAGACTTTCAGCCTGAAGATTGACAATGAAAAAATCCGGCTCCGGCTCCGGCCGGAGTCAACCTGCCTCCGGCTCCGGCCGGAGCGAAAATCCTTGTTCCGGCCGATCCCTACACCAATATTTTCCTAAACATCTGAAAATAAATATCTTAGTATATAGTCATAATAGCTGCACTGCAAACCGCTTCAGGCCGATACCCGGCCGGCCTCAAACACCTCAACACCAGAAAATAATTATGTACGTATATATATTATGTCTTTGGAGACTGTTCTTTGCTTTTTGTCTGCAGGTACCGGCGGACAGTGATGATGAGACAGCGGGGGCGGAAGAGCGGCAACAGCGCGGACCTGCCGCCGCCTTCTATGCACGGCCGGATTCAGTTGAGGCGTCGGAACTGCTGTCGGACGGTGGCGGCCAGCTGAATGATGACAGCGGGTCCGGTCGTCTCATGATGTCCTCGTCGGCCGGATACGGCACCAGTGGTGGTGACTCGACCGTCCACACTGATCATTCCTTTATGCCTGTGTTTGGAGGAGGTACGTAGGCTTCTAGATCAGTAGCAGGTCTCCTAGTAAACAAGTGTGATGTGATTCTATGCAGGGTATTTTATTTGTTTGCCGACATCTAGGCCAAATGGCCTCAACGACCAAACTTTTTTATGCCCTCTCCCACAAAATTTTGGCCATCTAATTTTGCTAATTTTTGTTTTGTGCGCAGTTGTTCGCATTATTGTGATGAAATTAAAATTTGAACGGTTATAAGCTGGGCTTTTTTAGTGGGGGGGGGGGGGGGCGGGGGGGCGGCCCCCCACTTTTCGGGTCCCCCCCTTCTCGGCCCCTCCCCTCCCCACTCGGCTCCACCCCCACTTTTGTGGGCTTCCCCCACTCACTATGAGGTGCCCAAAAATGCCAAATTTTAAGGATTTTTGGTCAAAATTTTAAAATATTTTCCGGCTTAGCCGGAATTTTTTGGTCAAAAATAGTCTATTTTGCTACTCAAACTCGATTTTTGAGCACTTTTAAGCATAGTTATAGCAGTAAATGTAGAAAACAGGCTATTTTACTGCATTTTTGCTAATTTTAGACCACTATGGATTCCCCCCCCCACTTTTAGGTTCCCCCCCACTTTTATGTTCCCCACCACTTTTAGGTTCCCCCCTCCCACTAGTGGGGGGGGGGCGTTCCCCCCCCCACTTCCCCACCCCCACTTTTTTTCGCCTAGAAAATGCCCAGATTAGTAAGCACAAATAGAGAGCGTAACTGGCTGGCGCAGTCCATAATTTTTAGGAAGTGAAAACTAATTAGAAATACAAATACAACTATTTTAACTTAAAAATCGATAAAATTTGACTGAGTTTTTTGTAAAAATCAATAAAATTTGACCAAACTTTAGGCCAGGTGGCCTCAACGCCCACAATTCTTTAGGCCATCGGCTCTAAGATTTAGGCCATGGCCTTAGCTATGGCTAAAATAAAAAACCTTGATCCTATGGCATGGTCCTTGGGTGGGGCCGGGGGGTGCTGGGCAGGCAGGGGGATCAATCCGTGTGGCTAACCCGGACTGGGAGGGGGCGGGGGAAGATTTATTTCCGTTCTCCTTCCGAACTGGTTTGGCTGGTTCGGTCTGTCTGTTTAACTGGGCAACAGTGTGAGTGTATAATATGCTTGTCAGAAATGCATATTTTTTGCTATAGTAAGTACGACCAAAAAATGTGTGTACAGAAATCGACCGTTTATAGCAGATTAGCCTTTGGAGTAAACCCCAACAATGTATATATTTTTAGAATCCTCAGGAACTCGAGATTTCGAAAATCCGGAAAAATCCGGAATTCCGGGTTTCATTCACGGAAAATCTAAAAATTTTAGATTTTCGCCCAATGTTCATCGCAATCAAGATATTGCTTTCACGGTCGATTAGAGCTGGTCCCGCTGCATATTTTTGCTCTTAGAAATTTTTTACGAAAATGCACCCAGTTTCCGGAATTCCGGGTTTTCAAAATTTCTGGATTTTAAAAATTTTCTCCAATACCCACAAGATGGGTATCATTCGAAAGCTCTTATCGAGCTGAACAACTTTTGTAATAGAATGAACTCTTGAAAATGCACACAATTTCCGGAATTCGAGAAAACCGGATTTTCCGGAATTTAAAAATTTTCTTCAATACCCCACAATATGGGTATCATTCGAAAGCTCTTGACGAGCTGAACAAATCTAGTAATAGAACCAACTCGCAGAAATCAGCCCAGTTTTCGGAATTCGCTAACATCTTCCAAGCTAGAGTGAAATCCGGGATTAGTGAATTTCGGAAATTGGGTGCATTTTCAGACATTTGTCCTATTACAAGATTTGTTCAGCTCATCAAGAGCTTTCGATTGATACCCATATTGTGGGGTATTGAAGAAAATTTTGAAAATCCGGAAAATCCGGTTTTCTCGAATTCCGGGAATTGTGTGCATTTTCAAGAGTTCATTCTATTTGAAAGCAATATTTTGATTGCGATGAACATTGGGCGAAAATCTAAAATTTTTAGGAATGAAACCCGGAATTCCGGATTTTCGAAATCTCGAGTTCCTGAGGATTCTAAAAATGTATACATTGTTGCGGTTTACTCCAAAGGTTAATCTGCTATAAACGGTCGAAGTTTGTACACACATTTTTTGGTCGTACTATAGTTTTGATGGCTTTACTGACATCCTTTTGGGGTTTTGAATATTTGAAAGAAGTGGAGAGGTTTGCCCATGTAAGTCTATTCTGCTTAAATGTTTGACGAAATTTTGACACTTTTGGATGACGCCAAAAAAGTAAACGGGAACATGTCGAAACTGGGTGTGGTTCCTGAAAGTGGAAGGGGAACCGAAAACTGGGTTTGGGGCGGTGGGGCCAACCCCCCCCCTCCAGACTCTTCGATCGTTCTAGAAATGTATATAGTAGGAATTACGAAAAATTCCATTTGATAAAATCAAATCGACATGAATATTATT
This sequence comes from Trissonchulus latispiculum, assembly GCA_030248195.1. Taxonomy (NCBI): domain Eukaryota; kingdom Metazoa; phylum Nematoda; class Enoplea; order Enoplida; family Ironidae; genus Trissonchulus; species Trissonchulus latispiculum. Next base: position 6,674 of record JASAND010014567.1, read on the forward strand.
TGTGACGACATGAAAAGCTTCTTTATGGACACTAAACTCACATATGTTTGTCATTTTTTATGTCTTGGGAAAAGAAGCCTGCGTGCTTGTGCTGTGCTATGCTGAATGGACACGAAGTACATATGTACGTATTATCTGGACACATTTGTCTAGTTCACACGACGTTTTGCTGTCGGCTTTCTGTTTCAGCCAATGCCTCTGACTATGACTATGGTGCCGCCAGTGCACCCGGCGTTGGCAGCAGCAGTTTGATGGACATCACAGCCAATAATTCCAGTTATGATTTCACTGAGGATAGTAGTCCTGCCGCCCCAGAGGGTGAATTGGACCAAACTGGGGGCCTGGACCCAACGGTCACTGGCTCCATCCTAAATCCTTCTCCTGGTTCTGGAGCCGGTCCCAGTGTTCAGCAGTTTCTGTCGGATGTTTTGGTGGGTTCTGCCTCCACCTCCTCCGCAGCAGTCACGGTTAGTCGTCCCCCGCCAGGTATTTTGTCCGGTGGGGGCGGTCGACTGGCCAGAATTGCACCGAAACCGGGCCTCCCAGGACCACCCCAGACGTCCTCCATGTTTCAGCGGTGCTCCAAGGTGCCTGGTGCCCTGCTGACGGCCATGCAACGCTATCGCACGATTCGCAGCACGGCCGATCTGCGCACGCAGCAACAGCAACAACAACAGCGCAAACAGATTGCACCGCAGCGCAATCCTGGTGCTGCTGCAGCATTTTTTGCTGCTACTAGTAGTAGCACCGGTGGTGCTACTATTACTGGTAATAGCAGTAGTGGTAGTGGTAGTAGTAGTAGTAGTAGTAATCTGATCTGTGCCCCCTGCGGCATGAGCTTTGCCATCCCCGAAAACCTGCGGCGGCACAATCGTCACTTTCATTCGACCAGTTTCAAGGAATCTCTCAAGATCAACTGTCCCTACTGTGAAAAGGTCCTCCATCGTAAGGACTATCTGCAGGAGCATATTCGTCGTCGGCACTGCAATGAGCCGGGTGCCACCTGGTACCTACATAAACGACCCTATAAACAGCGCTATGAGCGCTATATTGCTGCGCTGGCAGCGGCTACCGCAGCGGGGGGAGGGGCAGGGGCTAGTGATGTTGACCTGCCCCCTCCGGTTGCGGTTTCTGGTTCGGAGGGGCCTGCCGGTACTACTATGGGGATGGTCCCTGGAGGGCCCAGGGATGGGAGTCTTTTCCCCATGTCCCTGCCCAATTCCCAGCCTAATCCGTCTGCTTCTACTGGCGGATATTCGGTCAGTGTACTGGGTTCGGAACCCCTGTTCACGACCCCTGCCGGAGGGCAGCATCCCCTGTTCGGTTCCTCTGCCTCTGGAAACTCAAAAATTCCGGAAATCTTTGCCATTCCATCCGGTGAAGAGGAAGGTGTGGCCGAATTTGAAAATTCGGAAATTCCTCCGCCGGAAAATGGCCTGTCCTCTGCTTCCTGTTCTTCGTCGACATCGTAAGGATGTCTGCGAAGAGTTTGTTTTGACAGAGGGATCCTCCCTTCTATCTAACTAAGGGTAATCCCATTCAGAACAATTACACTGAATTCTGCTGTCTTGTTAAATCTGTATGGAGAAGCCTGTATCTGATATCTATGTACAAGTTTTCATGTGTGTTCATGCAAAATTGTAAGATAGATATAGTCAGAGGGGGGAAAAAACAACGATTTTCGAAATAAGGTTATTACTCGCTACAGACTGTAGCTAGCCAGACGCTTTATATACCAGCATGTAGGGCTTGGCCTGTACTTTCTATACCACCAGTAAAATCAGCATTCGGTTGTACTTCTAGTAGGCTACCCTGAATATAGACCATCTTTTTTCCCCCACAAGTGGGGGAAAAAAAAGATGGGGGTGGGGAAAAAAAAGATGGCACCAAATTTCGTTCCTTTACCACCATAGCAGCAGATAAATGGCATTTAAAGGCATAAAACGCAATATCTACTTCTAAAAACTCGTTGCCGGCAGCCAGGCTTAGTATTATCCATCGTAAATGCCAAACTTAGTAATGAGCCAACATTGCTAGGAAATTAAGATTTTTGGTCTACAAAATCTTATTTTTTCCGGTAATTTATAATTTAATCGCCTTTTGTGTTAACTTGCAATGATAAAATATATACACATTTTGCAATATTAACCCGCAAGAAATTGAGTGTTTTATTTATGATGGGTGGCAAAATCGCACAAAAGTGTTCAGGGGTCATCCATTTCGGGTGGAGTCTTTTGCATATCCACACTTGTGAAACTCTCTGGAATGTCCACAGTTCACAATATCACAAAAATATTGTTTATGGACCCTAATTTTCTTGTTATCTGCATGATTTACCCCCTGGGAATATTTGCCGGCATTCCTCCACAGGAGCAGGTCATATGGCTCTTTTCGGCAGCGGAAGGTCAATTGGGGGGTATAACAGTTCAAATGAGTAAACAATTAGTCGTTATTTTTGCTTAAATCAAAAAAAACGAAACTGCCGGCAAAAAAGTACACCGTTGTTTTTTTCCCCCCTCTGGTGCAAAAAGTGTGGTGGAAAAAAAAGATGGTCACTATTTCTCAACCGTGTGACCTAGCGAAAATCCGACTAGCCCACGTTATAGAGCACATCCACAAACCCCTTCATGCACAAAATGACTCCTGTAACTATTACCAGTAAGTTGGCATAATCTTAGAAAATTTGAAAAATCCTTAGGTTTTTGGACAATTTTTGGGTGTCAACTTCGGACCCATGCCACACGAAGGCTCAATCGACAGGAACGGTTATTTGTATTATGATCTTAAAGTACAAGACTTGAACTTTCATTTGCACGAGATTTTGTATCTCTATCTTATACCAGTCGAGCAGGGTGAGCCGTTGTTTTTTTCCCCCACTTTGCCGGTGATGCTTTTTCCCCCCTCTGACTATATATTGTATAAAACTGTATACGTACTTTAAGTGCTTAACGTTCGTTGTTGATTGATCCTCCCCCCCTTTTTGGTATTTGCCCCCGAAAATTCGGATAAAATAGTGCAAAGTTAGCAAAATTTCAAAATTTTTCGCGCCTCCGGCGCATTTTACACTGCATTTCAAATATATTACGCCGTCGGCGCGTTTTTTTGCATTTTTCAAAAATTTTGCGCGCTTTCTGCGAGTTGTCTAGTTGCCATTGTGTACATGTATTGTTTTCGATTCACGCTGTGCTTTCCACATGATTCCACTGAATTACTCGTTATTCAGTAGAGAAAACTAAATTACTCTTTATTCAGTAAAGTTAGTTTCTCATGAAACACGCATTACTCCATTGGTCGCTGCCGTCCCTGCCTTCTAGGTTATGCCCATTCTTTTGATGGTTTATACTACGGAATTTTAGCCCATTTAAAAAGGTTATTCGACTTCTGGGCGGCCTGCTATTGCTTAAAAAAGTGCACCACTCTGTTTGTCTTCACGGAAAGCAGGTTTTTGTATTCATCTTGGGGTTGGCATAGTTTTTGTGTCGAGGGAAGAAACTGGAAGAAAATGTTATGCAAAGGTTACCAGAAAAAAGAGTTTCAAACGTACGTGTAGTATTTCTAAAATTTTCTTCTAGCGGCTGCGTCCCCAAGACCCCCCCCCTCTCCTATGAGTTCTTAGTCATATTGACGATCCCAGCGTCACTGAAACTAATCAGTGGTTCATTCCTAACGTTTATAACCTCATACATCAATAGCGAAAGTGGTTTAGATTGATTCCTGGGGAGTCTAAATTTGAAAATAAATCTCCAACTTCTTGGGGAGCTCCGCCCCCAGACCCCCGTTTTGGTTTTTGAACTCTCTAGACCATACGTGTGCTTGGGGGGGTTTTCACCCCCCCCCAGACCTGAGCTCACCCCCCCCCCCCAGAGGGGTCCCTCACCCCCCCCAGAATCCGGATTTTTCCAGTAAAAAACCGGAAAAATCCGGTTTTTCGGCGGCCTTCGGCCGCCCTTCACCCCCCCCCAGAACTTCCCCTCCTGCACATGTCTGCTCTAGACCCTCATGTATAGTGTTAACAACATTTTGAATCGTCCTTCCAGCAATTACTGAAAAGTGGTTAAATGTTTCCTGGCGCAAATCTCGTTTTGTGGCAACAAAAAAATCTGGTTAAGGCAAAACTCCCCTTTTCAAAATCCTGGATATGCCCTTGTCTTTATGTTTGTGTATACCATTTTTGTTGGTCAGTGTGTGATGCATTCTGTTAGACAGCTTGGATGCTATTGATGGTGGATCTCAGTATTTCCTATCATAGTGGTCGAAGATGGGTAGAAAACATTTGGAAGCTTACAGTTCATCATACCATCTGGACAAAAGTTCGCCTGCTACCTGAAATATTCGGGAAAAATGGAAACATTAGTTGATTCCTTGGGGTTTTCTCTAGGCAAAATCGTGGTGGGGTGGGGACACTAAGTTGAGGGGGTGTAAGAAGTGGTGGAAATCTGAAGACGTATAGGTCGCCGCAAATACGATAAAAGCCTGTTTTCTACATATACTGCCGTAACTAAGCTTAAAGTGCTCAAAAAATACGGTTTTAGCACCAAAACAGACGACTTTAGACCCAAAAATGCTGGCTAAGCTGAAAATGTTTGAAAATTTCTACCAAAAAACCTTAAAATTTGGTATTTTCTGGGCATCTTCTAGTGAGTGGGGAGGCCTACCACTCCCCCCCCCCTCACTATAAGAAATCCCAGTTCCTTTGTCAGAGCTAGCTGTCTCATCTTTTTCCCAAAAACATAGATAAATATTTCGGTATATATTCTTGTAATCTTTTCTTGAAATCTTCCTGTTGTTTTCCTAACCGACCACCGTTAGAAAAAACGGTCTCATACTATATTATTTCAAATTTTCAACAGTTAGAATCTTTTACTCTTAACTTTTGATTCGAAAATTTCATTATTTTTACGGAAGATAAATTCGTATTCGAGTCTCTGATACAGGAGGGGAGGGGGAGCCGTGATTAGGGTCCCGTTAATATTTTTTGCTTTTTTAGCTTTAACAAAATGCTTTCTTTTCTGTGTGGCACATCCCCCAGCCTTATGTAATTTGTATATTTTGCTGTATATATGTAGTTAGTGTGTGAAAGTTTTTGGTGTCTACTTTGGTGAAGTGCTGCGTGAACTTTTTTGTTAATGCCAACATTAGCTACAATACTCGTTTAGCATGAGGGGACATTTGGATTATCCAGTCACTTATCCGCCCGTTGAGCCTTGGAACTTGTGCCGTGCTGACTGAGTGGATAAAGCGCTCAACTCCTAATTAATCCTATGATTAGTGGGCCGAATTATCATTTGCTGTCGTATCTGTAGGTAATCCAATCATGGGGGAGCTCGGAGAGCCCCCCATAATATGAGCTATCACTTTGCGGATTTGTAAAAGTGCTAATTAGGCATAACTAATTAACGGGAAGGAATTAAGTGCTAATATTTACATTTTTGAAATCTCCAGGCCAAGAGCTTTCGAATGATACCAAACTTGCCCGGAAAAAATGAAATTTGAAAAAATCGACTTTCTCTTACGGGTTTGAAAGTGGGTTTTTTTTCTCTGTATTCAGCATGATTTTTTCCATTTTTCTGTTAACTCGATTTTTCAAACGGCCCATAGGAAAAATTTTTCTATACTATTTTTTGATTATCTAGGCAATGGCATTTAGCAAGTTTATGTTTTTTTCCCGAATTTCGATCTGGTTCGATTTTTATAGATGGTCAAAAATGGAAAAAATAGCGTTTTTGGACACCTTCAAGCTGAAAAATTTCTAAGTCCGAAAATTTGAAAATAGTCTAAAAACGGGCAAAAACAGCGTTTTTCGGCCTCGGGGTGGTACCCATATATAGTAAATCGGGGTCGCTGAACACGATGGGCATACTGCCGAAACCGACGGATGTGACCTCTGACCCACAGCGCCCACCCACATTGTCTCCGGTGTGGCTCAAAAATGAAAGTCTTCAAAAGTGGTCATGTTTGGTATCAAATGAAAGCCCTTGGCGAGGCGATCAACTTTTGTCATTATGCCACACCCGAAAAGTGGCTCCATCGTCCTGTGGGCGGGTGCCCAACCCACAGTGGGTCAGCTGTGGCTCAAAAATGAAAGTCTTCAAAAGTGGTCATGTTTGGTATCAAATGAAAGCCCTTGGCGAGGCGATCAACTTTTGTCATTATGCCACACCCGAAAAGTGGCTCCATCGTCCTGTGGGCGGGTGCCCCACCCACAGTGGGTCAGCTGTGGCTCAAAAATGAAAGTCTTCAAAAGTGGTCATGTTTGGTATCAAATGAAAGCCCTTGGCGAGGCGATCAACTTTTGTCATTATGCCACACCCGAAAAGTGGCTCCATCGTCCTGTGGGCGGGTGCCCACGGTGGGTACGGTGTGGGTCAAAAATGAAAGTCTTCAAAAGTGGTCATGTTTGGTATCAAATGAAAGCCCTTGGCGAGGCGATCAACTTTTGTCATTATGCCACACCCGAAAAGTGGCTCCATCGTCCTGTGGGCGGGTGCCCCACCCACAGTGGGTCCGGTGTGTGTCAAAAATGAAAGTCTTCAAAATTGGTCATGTTTGGTATCAAATGAAAGCCCTTGGCGAGGCGATCAACTTTTGTCATTACGTAACACCCGGAAAGTGGCTCCATCGTCCTGTGGGCGGGTGCCCCACCCACGGTGGGTCCGGTGTGGGTCAAAAATGAAATTCTTCAAAAGTGGTCATGTTTCGTATCAAATGAAAGCCCTTGGCGAGGCGATCAACTTTTGTCATTATGCCACCCACTAAAAGTGGCTCCATCGTCCTATGGGCGGGTGCCCCACCCACAGTGGGTCCGGTGTGGGTCAAAAATGAAAGTCTTCAAAAGTGGTCAAGTTTGGTATCAAATGAAAGCCCTTGGCAAGGCGATCAACTTTTGTCATTATGCCACACACGAAAAGTGCGAACATCGTCCTGTGGGCGGGTGCCCCACCCACAGTGGGTCCGGTGTGGGTCAAAAATGAAATTCTTCAAAAGTGGTCATGTTTGGTATCAAATGAAAGCCCTTGGCAAGGCGATCAACTTTTGTCATTATGCCACCCACAAAAAGTGCGATCAACGACCTGTGGGCGGGTGCCCCACCCACGGTGGGTCCGGTGTGGGTCAAAAATGAAAGTCTTCAAAAGTGGTCATGTTTGGTATCAAATGAAAGCCCTTGGCAAGGCGATCAACTTTTGTCATTATGCCACACCCGAAAAGTGGCTCCATCGTCCTGTGGGCGGGGGCCCCACCCACGGTGGGTCCGGTGTGGGTCAAAAATGAAAGTCTTCAAAAGTGGTCATGTTTGGTATCAAATGAAAGCCCTTGGCAAGGCGATCAACTTTTGTCATTATGCCACACCCGAAAAGTGGCTCCATCGTCCTGTGGGCGGGTGCCCCACCCACGGTGGGTCCGGTGTGGGTCAAAAATGAAAGTCTTCAAAAGTGGTCATGTTTGGTATCAAATGAAAGCCCTTGGCAAGGCGATCAACTTTTGTCATTATGCCACACCCGAAAAGTGGCTCCATCGTCCTGTGGGCGGGTGCCCCACCCACAGTGGGTAAGGTGTGGGTCAAAAATGAAAGTCTTCAAAAGTGGTCATGTTTGGTATCAAATGAAAGCCCTTGGCGAGGCGATCAACTTTTGTCATTATGCCACACCCGAAAAGTGGCTCCATCGTCCTGTGGGCGGGTGCCCCACCCACGGTGGGTACGGTGTGGGTCAAAAATGAAAGTCTTCAAAAGTGGTCATGTTTGGTATCAAATGAAAGCCCTTGGCGAGGCGATCAACTTTTGTCATTATGCCACACCCGAAAAGTGGCTCCATCGTCCTGTGGGCGGGTGCCCCACCCACAGTGGGTCCGGTGTGTGTCAAAAATGAAAGTCTTCAAAAGTGGTCATGTTTGGTATCAAATGAAAGCCCTTGGCGAGGCGATCAACTTTTGTCATTATGTACCACCCGGAAAAGTGGCTCCATCGTCCTGTGGGCGGGTGCCCCACCCACGGTGGGTCCGGTGTGGGTCAAAAATGAAAGTCTTCAAAAGTGGTCATGTTTGGTATCAAATGAAAGCCCTTGGCGAGGCGATCAACTTTTGTCATTATGCCACCCACAAAAAGTGCCCTCACGGACCTATGGGCGGGTGCCCCACCCACAGTGGGTCCGGTGTGGGTCAAAAATGAAAGTCTTCAAAAGTGGTCAAGTTTGGTATCAAATGAAAGCCCTTGGCAAGGCGATCAACTTTTGTCATTATGCCACCCACAAAAAGTGCGCTCACGGACCTGTGGGCGGGTGCCCCACCCACAGTGGGTCCGGTGTGGGTCAAAAATGAAATTCTTCAAAAGTGGTCAAGTTTGGTATCAAATGAAAGCCCTTGGCGAGGCGGTCAACTTTTGTCATTATACCACCTCCAAAAAGTGGCCCCACCGATCTGTCGGCGGGTGCCCCACCCACAGTGGGTCCGGTGTGGGTCAAAAATGAAAGTCTTCAAAAGTGGTCAAGTTTGGTATCAAATGAAAGCCCTTGGCAAGGCGATCAACTTTTGTCATTATGCCACCCACTAAAAGTGCCCTCACGGACCTGTGGGCGGGTGCCCCACCCACAGTGGAACCGGGGAGTCAAAAATGAAAGTCTTCAAAAGTGGTCAAGTTTGGTATCAAATGAAAGCCCTTGGCAAGGCGATCAACTTTTGTCAGTATGCCACCCACAAAAAGTACCCTCACGGACCTGTGGGCAGGTGCCCCACCCACAGTGGTCCGGTGTGGGTCAAAAATGAAAGTCTTCAAAAGTGGTCAAGTTTGGTATCAAATGGAAGCCCTTGGCGAGGCGATCAACTTTTGTCATTATGCAACACCCGAAAAGTGGCTCCATCGTCCTGTGGGCGGGTGCCCCACCCACGGTGGGTCCGGTGTGGGTCAAAAATGAAAGTCTTCATAAGTGGTCAAGTTTGGTATCAAATGAAAGCCCTTGGCAAGGCGATCAACTTTTGTCATTATAGCACCCACGAAAAGTGGTTCCATCGCTCTGCGGAGTGGGTACATTCGTGTGTTGTCAAGCGTGTAAGTTCAAAAACGCGAAAAATTGTCAACCTCTAAAATGAATGCGGCCAAGATTGTTTCATTATATCTTTAGCTAAAATGAATGTGGCAAAGATTGTTTCATTATATATATAGCTGGAGTGGAGGTAACAATACAAAATCCTTCAGGCTTGCTATATATAAGTTAAAACCCACCCATTATGGATGGTATCACACTCTGATACAATACCAAAAATGAAATAGGACAAGTAGGAAAAATGCTCCTTGCAGTCGCATGAAAAAGTTAATATGAGCTATGATGGCCAACATTTAAGCGTGTCAAGGACAAGACTTAAAATGTTTAATATGAGCCAGCATCTAAATATGTAGAGGACAAGATGTAAACGTCTAACATGAGCCGCTACGTTTCTCTTGGGCTCATATTGACGCTCACTTTGGTTACGCCTGTGGTACGTGTCCTCTAAACAGACATTGTTAAACCTAGCCAGAAAAGACTGAATATTAATACTGGCGCATACGTTTTAAGCAAAAATCAGAATTGCCTGATTTTTCAACTTCGCTTCAAAACATTTGTTTGTTTTTCGACGTTGCTTCTAGATCTCACTATACGTATGTATATACGTACATGTATATAGATTATTAACAAAAGCAACCAATATAAACCAGAATAAGGCAATAAAAATTAGAACTGTCACAGACGATATATACTTACCTAGTGAGATTATCCAGCCATACCATCCTTGCATATGCAAACCGTTCTAACCTTTTGACTATTTGAAGAAAGGCTTTGTATATAAAAAATATATTAACCATTTCATTTGCGTCAATATGAGCCCAAGAGAAACGTAGCGGCTCATGTTAGACGTTTACATCTTGTCCTCTACATATTTAGATGCTGGCTCATATTAAACATTTTAAGTCTTGTCCTTGACACGCTTAAATGTTGGCCATCATAGCTCATATTAACTTTTTCATGCGACTGCAAGGAGCATTTTTCCTACTTGTTACTATATACGTAGAACCAAGAGTACATAAAAGATTTCTGTTATCAGCTGTCGAGCCATGCTCTGCGCGCTAACGGCCCACCCCTCCCCCGACAATTGCGTTACCTAGTGGACCTCCTCCCTCAAATCAGTACCTAGTACGCAATTGCGTATGCTCACTCGTTTCTATAGGAAGGAAGGGGCAACCCCAGACCCCGCAAATGTGACCTATCATTCGAGCCCCCGCAAAACAGACCCATCATTTGTCAACTGACGACTGATGGGTCACATTTGCCGGGGGGTGTCTTACTGTAGAAGCGAGTGAGCATACGCAATTGCGAGGAGGAGGGTGGGGGCCGTAAACTCGTTCGGCTCGCGAGCTGATAACAGAGAGTGTGACGCTTATCACACTCTTATTAATTATGTACTTTTGGTATAACTAATTGAGCTTGCTATAGAGGCCGTGATTACGTATATACATACTGCGTTTTACTATAACGTATTTGTCGGCTTATATACGCGTATACGGTATTTGATTAGTTCACTATATGTTATGTATGTATGTAGATATGTGTATATTTTTGCCCTGTTTTTTTGCATTTTTTTGCACTGTGTGCAATTAGCCTGCAGTTTTATTTTTACCAATGCACTTCTATGCTGATATGCCTGAGTTAGTTACGTTTATAACTTTTTATCAGTTGAGTATATATATTATTACGTTGTTTAAGTGTTACTGAATAATAAAAATGTCAAAAATGTGAGATTTCGCCATGTGGTGAATTGTTGATTCCTTTTCTTTTGTTTGTTTATATAATTGCTAATTAGATATTGATAACTGTTTTAAATGCAAATTTTGTTTAGATGACGAAAACATTTAGCTCTAAATTGTAAACTCTAAATTCCAGATTTATGAAGAATCCTACATATATAGACCTGCTCTCTGGTTGGTTGGTGGCTGGTGCAACCAGTTTTGGTGAAATTTGTTTAATCTCTTGGAACCACGCATTTTATGTATTATGCTTACTTTTTATGTTTTCTTATTGGTCTTTTATATATTACTTATTCATTGTTAATGTTTATATACTTACTGTGGAAGTGTTTAAAAATATTATCTCTGCGTTGGGAGGATGCATTGCATTGGCTTTCTTTTATTGCATATTGGTACCATAGATGTAAGGCTTTTATAATTTTTCTCCTAGAAAATGTTCCGGGATGCATTGAGTTTATTTCCAATTTCCGAATTATTTAGTTATTCGCTGAAACAAAACTTCCAATCCAATAACTGTGTCGCCGTGTTGATCTGATAAGAGAAAACTTCTATACTAAGGTTTGCTGCAAATACTTTCAGTTTGTTTGCGTGTTCACTTAGTTGATGATGGATTGATTTATAATATTGAGATTTTGATGTAATTATCAATTCTGTTGAGTAGCTTTGTTGTAATTTTTTTACAGCCAATATATAATCTATATGGTTGTCGTCTCGTATGTTGGTCGCAGTGTTTCTAGAAAGAACGGAATAGTGATATATACACAAAAAGCATGACAGACGTCATGCTCTCTGTGAACTACTCTCCTATTTCGTGACGATTAAACAGTCCCTCTTCCCTCCCCCCGTTTTAGCTTGCATGGATTTGTGAAGAGAAGTGTTTGCAAGCTTCGTCATTATCAGATAACATTTTCAAATCACTGCAAAATCTGCAAGGTAACAAGGTTTTCGTCTGTCTGTAGTGAACTTTTTCAGTTTGCGTCCTTAATTTTTATTATTCCTGTCTTCCGTAGGTTGTTGTATATTGTAAACTTGCTGTGCTTATATGTTTGCTGAATAAAGCGCACAGCCTTTAGAGTTGGTTAAGATTAGGAATGAGGATTTTGGATTCCACCGTTTTAGTTTTGTTAACTAGGAGGTACGTAATAGCAAGAGTAGAGTACATAATAAGAGTGGGACTGACACGGTCCTTTCTTTTGCTTTTAATTTGCCAGTGTACGAAAGCGTTAATATGACTGAGCAAACAAGCCTATAAAGTAATATTTGCAATGCAGTTAGTAAGCTTTTGTGCTCAGCTTTACGTAATTAGAATGCCCTGGATTGCGGTACATAAATTAATAGCATACCCCTATACGAAACTGTTCAGGAAACTTCGGGATAAAAGCTTTATAGGCTCGCCTTGGTCAGCCCTTGCGAATAGGGTAAAAGTAGTTCAATTTCGTGAAATTTGAACTCAGTTTGGTGGAAAACATACCCGTACCAAATCAGTTCGATTGGTTGAGGGTAATCCTAATAAGACCCTTTATCTTCAACTTTCACTCCTGTTGTTTTCTTGTTATCGATTCGTGATTAACTTTCGAAATCACATGTTTTTGCTAGGGGTTGCTGGGTTGCTTGTTTTGGATAGATACCTTAATTCGTGAGAACATTAATAAAGCAGAGTTATGAATTATTATAGAGAAACCATAGTTTATCCATTGAGAACGATTCATATCTATCTCAAATAGTTTTACTTGACAGCTTAAGGGGGCGCTTGCATTACCGGGAGCGGTTCTCCTGAGTTTATTTTCCAACTAATCTATTTCAAACTTTCAGAATAGGTAGCTGGTGCTAAATGCTAGCAATATGGAGAATTTCAATAATCCAGTGCTTAGCTTGCGACTTACACAAGAGAGATAAGCTGAAGTTTTCAAAACGCTGTCACTCATTAACGGCTGAATGAAATTAGCTCAAATTTGGCACAAATGCGTAAACGAACATAACGCAGGGGCAATTCTTTCAGTTTTTCGATTTATGCAGTTTTGAGTATTTTATGAATATTCGAAAACTTTGAAAGTCAATAACTCACGGAATATGCGATTTAAACAAAAACTAAAAAATTGCCCCTGCGTACCCGTCAAATAAACGTGCTTGCAAAATTTGAGCGAGTTTGGTCGCAGCATGTATGAGAAAATCAAAATGAAAGATTTCGCACTAATCATTTCAGTTTTTCGCAAATATTATGCTTTTAATAAGTCGCACCGTGTATTTCATAAAATAAAAAAGAAATCCAACACAAAAGCAACGTGAAAAGCCCTGTAGAATTCATTTCCGAACGATTGGTTTTTACATTAGCATTCGCGTTGAGAATGGTAAACGTAACTTTGTTATGAATTCAATCGTCTGTAACTTTTGATTGCAACCACGTACAGGAGAGATATGCACATCGTTGTAACGGGCTTTTTATGCTCTTTCACCTAGCGCATTCGACGTTGTCGTTTGCAGCTTTAATAACATTTCTAAATTTTAAGCCATACCGGTAGCTAGCCAAGCATGTGGTCTCCGTTGCCGAAATTTTGTCAAAAGATGCCCCGCCAACCAAAGTAAGGTTAGTTGGGATTTCTTTAAGATTGAGCTATCGGTCTAAATTTTATATCTATAATCCCGATAATGCAAGCGCCACCTTAAGCGAAACCTTTCCTAGGTTGAGTTGGCAACTGATGCAAACAATTTTGTTATTAAGTGCCAACTGCCAGTGTTGTGAAACTACATTATATATAAGTAGTGTAATAAATTCAGCAGGCGTTTTTATTTCAGTTTTAATCGGCGATCCAAAATAATTTCAGTGTCAGTTGGGGGTGCAACATAATAGGTAGTATCAATTTAAGTTTCAGTCAGCAAGGCAAATACTTTCAGTTTTAGTTTCGGCGAAGTTTCTGTTCATTCAGTCTTCATCCTTGTTTGGAGTTAGGGAAGCTCAGTTGTCATCCATCATTTTTACAATTTCCAGTAGCAATAAAAATATCTCATTTTGAGGGAAGAGTGTATTCCTGTCTGCCGCATAACTGGTTCATATAGTGCGTTTTCATAACTTAAGATCACAGTGGCCGATCGGTGAACGGTTGGCTCAGAGTTCAGAGCCGATTAAAAGTTAAGATTTGTATAACTTGTCATAGAAAAAGAGTAGTATATCAGCGCAATGAAAGAAGGAACGAAATTACAGCTTCTCCAACCCGAAAAATTTGGGCTTGGGGTGGGTATCGAACCCACAACCTTAGACTGACTAGGCCGATGTTCAACCGATTGAGCCACTCGGGCGCAGTTGAACCAAACTTAAGTTTGAATTCGTTCCCAAACTGTAGTCACTTTTAGAGAATATATGTTTAAATTCAAAAGGGCTACTAGTATTTACGCCTTCAATAAAGTCCTTGACATTTCTACACCAGAAACAAACTGTTCAACGGGGTGAGTAAGTGCGCAACTAGCGAAGTAGCGAGAATGGGTTACCGCTACTTTTTCAGTTTATATATGGCGATATCTCCTAAAACAGGTATTTGAATGATCCAGTATACACTACACTAATTCGTGTTTTCCACACCGAGATCTTTCATTGAGTTCCATATTAATCATATTTTCAATTTGTGACCATTCTGGTCGGTCAAGTATCCATTTTCGCCTCATTGAAGCTCCGTAACTAAAATTTTGTACATTTTTGTGTTTCGGCCCTATTATAACTTTAGTTCTATTAAACGAGATCTTTCAAATGATATATATCCAAATTTGGTATGTAGTTTCCGTTATTTTCAATTTTCAGCATATGCGTCATCACTGTATCGAGTAGCACCGAAACGGGGTGAGATCCACAGGTCGAGAGGACTTAACCGCTCCCTGTACCCACAGACAGAGTTTCAGCCAAGTCGGTCAACGCTTGCAAAACTTATAGCGTTTGACATCAATTTTGACCAATTTTCACAGGTTTACGCCATTTTTGGCACCCTTGAGGCCCAGTATCTCATTCATCATAAAGTTTGGTGGTTTGGCGCCATTGCAACTTTTTAATCTACTCCATGAGACTTTCGAATGAAAGTCATACGAGCCTGATTCTGATTGGACAGCTCAATTTTTACCATATACAACATCACCCGTGTCTATGTAGTATACTTTCGCCCCCAGATGTCCCCCCCAGATGTCCGCGATGACTTTACCCCACGGCCAGCCCCCAGCTGCCAAATCGGTCAACCCAATCAAAAGTTAGAGGGGGACAGGGGCCGGTTACGAGGATAAATAAATAGATAAATATCGGAACATACCCAGATGAAAGGGTTGCCTTTTTGTGAAAAAGGGGCAATCCAATAAGTAAGTAAGCATTATTGTAGTTAGCGTTACCTGTCACAAAAATTTGGCAGTGGAAATGTAAGTTCACTTACCTCGTTCTGTGGGTGCCAGTCTGTCTATGCTAGACGTTTAAGGTAAAGATGTAAAGTTTGTTTCAAGATTAGGATTAGTACAATCTGAGGGGAAATCTGAACCTAACAAACGTTAGCATTCTAGCTGTTTGTTTTCGACTTAGTTTGAACTGCATTCTGCAAAGCTGAGTCATAGATTCTTTCTGTAGAGAAGCCATATATAATCTTTCTAAAATCTTTCCTTTATTGTTTGCAATTCTCGAACAGTTTGACGTGCGGGCTGGAGCGAAACCTACTTGATCCTGGCTCTAGTGCACAGATATTGGTTAATAGTTTAGGCCAGGCGCACGTACATAATGTTGATTCACAGCTTTTCTGAATCCTATTTTTTGGCGAATCATAAGATGTTCTATTGTTTCAAATCTGATTATACAAGAAATCTTAGATCCTGCCAGTCATTTAATTGAATAAATTTGCACAGAATTTTGTGAGAATACTCTCAAGTCTGATAGCAATGAGCTGTAGCTCAAGTTTCTCAACTCCATTCTAAATATAGTCTCACTAGTGCTATTAAGTAGTGCTCGGACCGGTTCCGATTTTTGAAACCGGTTCCGGTTCCGGTTCCAGAGCACCGGTTCCGGTTCCGGTTCCGGTTCTAGCTTCCGGTTCCGGTTCCAATTGAGATTTTTATAAAACGTTTATAATTCAAATTTTTTTAATTTTTTTATATAAATTGGATCAAAACATTATGACCCAACGTTGTTATATGCTTAAGGTTATTAATTTACGTGTAAAAAGTAATTAATTTTTACTCCTGTGTTTAATAGTTTTAAAATGTGTCAAAAAGTGCAATGAATATGTAAAACATTTGAATCCTAAACTCATTCCTGTGTACCATGGTAATATTTTGTTCAACCGTATAGGATTTAAGCATTCACGGCATGCCACAGACACTAATTAGCTGGTTCTCATATTTATTTTGTTTGACAATTGACCAAGAATTTTGTTAATTTCTCGCAATGCTCCATCTTGCAGGTTCAAAGTATTCATGTTTTTTTACATTAAAGCAGCGGCAGGTTTAGCAAGATATATTACAGATACCTGGAATCCAATTTTTCGCGATTGGCGGGATATTGTTAGCTCTAAAAAGCGAAAAAAAATTAAAAATTTTGAAAACGTGAACAAGTGCTTCTTCAATAAGACAGACATAAGGTTAAGACTAGTATATTAAGCTTGAATTCATTGAAAAGATTATATAATCTGCATTCGCAAAATAATTGCGCTGCACAGCACAAATCATAAATGTAAATAACATCAAAACTAATTTTAAGGTGGTGGTGTCTATTTATCTATGCCGTGTTTTTGAAACCCTATGTATATATAATTTTGTCGATGCTTGGAGTTGGAAAAAGATCTACATATAATTTAATGCTTACAACGAGTACATTCACGATTCACCTCATCATATGGGACTTGTGAAATTTCTGATACACTATTCAATCATAAACCTTCGATCTTTACATGCAGTCTCAAAACTGCAGAATTAGTTTTCGGTGAAATCTCCAGTTTTCGCAATAAACTTTATCTAATATCTAATTGATGTTGGCAAATAGCAAATTTGAGGTGGTAAATGTGCAATAGAACTGTAATGGGGCGGCGTGACGTCAGGCCTCTAAAAATATATATATATGTGTGTGTGTGTTTGAATTTATGGTAGAAATGTTAATTTAAAAGGAATTTATAATGTTTTGAAATTTGTGTGAAAGTCTTTTAGTTAGAAGTTTTTATTGTGCGTGTGTGTAAATTATGCATATGTGTATCAGCCAGCCTAGTCAATAGGTGGCGCTGCGTACTTGTCTGTTTTCGCTAAGAGTCTCTCCCAGCATCCTGTCTTTCAAGGGGGTCTCAAAATTCATCCAATCAAAACCACCCACGCTGTCTCAAAAACCAGTCCTGTCTAGACGTCTCAATTTTATTCAGTCTGGTGTTTTTCCTTTATCCTGAGCGGTCGTGTGTTTTTGTATCAGCCTTCCCCTATTACACGCTTTTGCTGTGCTTTACTTATTTGCTTTTCAGTTTAAAGTGGGTACCACTTTAAACTTCTATGAGCTCCAGGGTGACCCTGTAGAGCCATATCATTGCCAGTACTTGTGTTTGTAGTTATTTAATAATCTGTTTTCTCTATTTTGAAAGTAGTTTCTCTTTTTATTCTCTAGTTTAAAATTCTATGAAGTCTTTAAAATTATTCTGATAGTTTAGGTCCTTTTTCTGTTAGGCTAGTTCATTGTAGTTATTTCACTGTAGTTGATTCATTGTAGTCCATCTGTAGGTAGGAGTTATTCTGTACCTTGTGTTTTTATTCTACACTGTTGTCTTACTATTTAGTTAGGGTACTTTATACACTGTAGTTTATTCCAAAATTTCTGTACGCTCTTCGGGGTGTGCCCCTTTGTCCAGCACGTGTTTTCCAGTAAATGTGGTCTCAATTTTCGGGACATTTTAGGGTCTTTCTTCTTAGATAGGTTTTCGTATTAGCTTGTGTAATCGGTAGGTAGGGTTTTTCTGAGAATAATTGGGTAGGTAATTAGTTATTTTAAGCGTGTACTTTTCAGCAAATTTGGGGTAGGCCTTTCATATTTAAGTCTTTGCTCTTCATCGGCGGTTTAACTCCGTTCGGTAGGTTTCACTTAGGTTATTTTGGCGAGGTTAGTTGGGTCGACTGGAACTACATCTCCTCCAGGTTCGACGTTCTCCTTGTGCACAGTTCCCACTCGTAAAGTTTGGTTGTTAGTACACTTCCAACTTTACATTAGGCTGCCAGTCCACGACCTTCATTTTATTTTTATTCAGCTTTTAGTAATTTTTTCTTCGGTTCTCTTCTTTTTATAGGTCTTTGTTTTTAACTAATTTTTCTGATCTCATCTAGTTTTCTAAAAATTTTTCTGTGCGTTTTACTGCATTTTTACCGGTAGTTTCGGAGCAGTGTCTACGTTACGTATACACTGATAAGTAGTTAGACCACGGTAACTAACTGTAATTTATGTCGGTTTTGCATTCTCCTGTGAAATCGTCCAAGGCCTCAGCTAAGCCGGATGATCCGACTAGCTCGAGTGACTCGATGGATAAGAGGTCTTTAAATCAGCACGGTTCTGGGCGGCACACGTCAAGCCAGCCGGCATTGAGCAAGAGTTCCTCTACTCAATCAGCGTCTAGCCGGGCATCCTCAAGCCAGGAGCTTGACGGTGCAGCATCTAGTAGACCAGTGCTTCGGTCAGATACGGCTAAGAATAAAGCCTCTTCAAAACAAGAGGTTGACGAAGACGCTTTGGATCCGGGTGCCCCGGATGACCAACATGAGGACGGGACCTCTAATAACCCGGGTGAATTTCAATCCCCGGTGACGGAAGAGCCCAGCGAGGACGAATGGGACGACCAAGCAACGGTTCGAGAACAACTCGAATACGTCAGACGCAGATTAGCCCGCATTGGAGCTGACCTCCAACGAAAAGAGACTAATTCGGAAGTCCCATTGCCTGGTATTTCCGACGTAAAGGACTTACGTGCGTTTCTGACCCAGTTGGAATTGGAATTATACCAGCAACGACCACGCTTGGGGTCGGATAGTTCCCTCTTACGCCGTCAGCCGGGCAATATGCCCCTATTGCCATTCACCCGTCCTAAGCCACGGAGGAGAGACGTACCCGGCTTGGCCGGGCCTAGCACAGCAGCGGCTCCGGTACAACGGTTCCGATCTACAGCACATATAGACCTGACCCGGGCAAAGCATCCGAAACGGGCAAGCAGTAGTCAACGGCCGGGCGGTAGTGACCCCGACCCGGAACCTGACCGGAAACCACGGGTACGTGGACCGATGGATAACTGGGCGGTTCCGTTACGGGACCCAACCCCAGTCCCAGCCCAACCCCCGGTCCCGCGACGGGATACGGAGGGAATGTTTCGGATACGTGATATGACCAACCACGAATATGGCGTGATTCGCGGGCTTATGACAGCATGGATAGCGGGAATCCCTATGGAAACATGGGAAGCATTGGAGCATACCTTCCCGCGGGTATGTATCGAGTTGCTCCGGCTGTGGCCAACTCCTAGAGAGGACCCAAATGCGGCGCCCCCATATCAGATGGGACAGCCCCCGCTGACGAGGCATCCGAGTCCGGAGCCTGTCTACCGTGGTCGGGGGAATGCACGGAGAGCTCCGCCCCTAGTCGACCTAGACTCATCTGATGACCAGATGAGGGAACCAATCAGGGAACCACCCCGCCGTCAAAGAGAATATTCTCACCAGTCTAGAGCCACGTCACGGGCCCACCGGTCTCCACCGCCGGTACAGCGGATGTCGAGCCCTCGCCGGTATTCCCGTGAACGGGAATACAGTGCACCTCGTCGAGAACGGTCGGAACGACCACACACTCGCGAAACCCGAGAGCCATCTTCATACGAGAGCTTCAAGCATCTGGGGGAATATTTGAAAGGCTTCAAAGGGGTTAGGCCCTTTCAAGGCTCACAGAGTAACATCAAGTTTACCAGCTGGCTCGCTAATTTTGAAACCACGGTTAAGGTACATGACGTACCCTCTAACATGAAGTATAGAATTTTGTGGACATTGTTAGATGATAAGGTCAAAGAGTCTATGACCCCATGTCCACCCGATACTTTTGAGGATCTAGTGACTAGAATCCGCCAATTGTACGAGCCATTGCCGGTAACAACGGAGCAATACGCGGAGCAGTTTTACAGTCGAATGCAGGAGCCGCAGGAAAAACCGCATGACTATATGGCAGCTTTGCGCTTGCTAGCGGTTCAGGCTTTTCCGTTCGAAACTGGGTTCGATCGAGAAAAGAAGGTGGCCGCTCAATTTAAACGAGGCTTGAAGTCTGAGCTGCGCTCTAGAATGGCTGCTCCGCTGGCGGACTTCCAATTCTGGCCTCATGTCCGAGAGAATGACCTAATCACTAGAGCTCTACATATCGTAGAGTCGGAGCATGTGGAGTTGGACCGGGAACAGGCCGTTACGGTTTTTAGTGCCCAAAGCCAGGGTCCACAATGTAACAACGCTCTGCAGGGGAGACCCCAGCAGAACCAGCGGAGCCAGCAGAACCAACAGCAACAATCGCAGCAGAACCAGGGTCGTAACCAGGGTTATCAACGCAATGACGAGCGACCGCCACCACGTCAAGCACAGGGTAGGTGCTGGTACTGCGGTCTAGTGGGACACCGACAGCAACAATGCCCAGATTATCTGCAGTACCTGAGCCAGAATGGCCAGGACCAGAACCAGGCAAGGGGTAATGTCCACCCACAGTACCGTGCTCGTGACCAGGAAGGTAACCCTCCTGCCCGGAGTCGCTACGACCGGGACCAGAGCAACCAAGGTCAGCGGAACCAAGATTTCCGCAATCAGCAGGGCCAGCAGCAGAGGCAGCCGGTGCGGCCGCGCTTTATAAGCAGAGGCTATGTGGGTCCACGCCGGTATGAAGGTTTCCCAGAGCAGGGAAACGAGGAGGCGGGACGCGGGCAGTAGACCTGGACCCGTGTCCCGCACCGGCAAACCCGTCTGGTGGAATGGTCTGTGCGGTGCAAGCAACTAGTACTAACCTTGTTAACATGATAGAGTCAATCAAGAACGACCCTTCCTGGAATCGTGGTGGCATTTGGAGTAGTGACTCCGAGAGTGACAGCGAGACACCTGGAAGCGGCTGACCCCCTTCCGGAAAAAGAGTATCTCCACCCAATTCTTGAACTTAATGCTCGGGCGACCCAAGCAGTGAATCAATGGAAATGCAAATGTAAAA
Source organism: Trissonchulus latispiculum (assembly GCA_030248195.1). Classification (NCBI taxonomy): domain Eukaryota; kingdom Metazoa; phylum Nematoda; class Enoplea; order Enoplida; family Ironidae; genus Trissonchulus; species Trissonchulus latispiculum. Next base: position 27,640 of record JASAND010014567.1, read on the forward strand.
CCTGCAAGGCAAAGCGGGAACCCGTGTGCTTGTACCTGAATAAAGACACAGATCAGGAGGTGAACCCGTGGAAGTGCCCGTGCAAATCCTGCAAACAAGTACGGAGACGGGCCGAATGGTTCCCAACCGAGGAAGTGGTCCTAGCTAACGGTGGCTTCCCCGATGCGGGCGATGTCATCTATGATGGCGAAGGTAACCTTCGGCCATATAAATACTGGAACAGATGGCGCAAGGAAGTGAAGCCCTTCGGAGACGGAGGAGCCTCCGAGCGAATTTATAATGTGCCTGCGCGGAAGCAGTGGAAG
>JASAND010014571.1:0-16081 GCA_030248195.1 Trissonchulus latispiculum
AGAGGGGGTAATCTGTAGAATATTTCCTTGATTTCATTCTAAAATTATGCAAAAGTGAGTGCTGACTTTATGCAAATCAACCAAAATTACTCTTCTGTGTAAAGTCCAAGGCAGGACTTAGCTAATTTTCAAATTCTTCAAAAACGAGCGCTCAACCTTTCAGTCTTGACTTGGAATCCTTCATGAGCGGCGGCCCTTCTTATTGCTCTATGTTTCCGCCTCGCTTTTTTCTGGGGTCTGTCACCAACAGGATTGGGGGGTTTCACTGATCCCCTCCCGGGTTTGTTTATCGGGTTTTTGTTTTGTTGTTTAAGATTGGTGTTTGCCCATTTTGTGCTGTACTTTTTTTCGTGAAATTTATTTGGATTTATAAAAATGTTATTTTGTATTTGAAACCAGTTCAAAATGGATTTTGGTATTTTGTTCTTGTGAAGTAAATCCGTGTGAAAATTAGGGTTGTGCCGTTTAGTTTAATTAGGTTAGCGAATAAGTAGGAGAGTCAGACTTATTACACACTCCACTCGAACCCTGCAATCCTTTATTCAAATCGAAATTATTTACTGCGAATATTTTAAATTCGACACCACGTGTCCATGCAAATTTTTAGCTCTATTATTAAAATTTTAGGAATTCGACGGGTGGGATGGGGAAAAGCGGGACAAGACCCTAAGTTTATTTGATAGATTTCATTGAATTAAATTTGAATAACAACTTGAAAATTGAGATTTCATTTAAGGTGGTGATTCCCTTTGGTCACATAAATTTTGCACCATTATTACTCATTCATTACTTGGAGTTAAGAAGTCATTTTTATATCAAAATGTAGCTTGACATTTTCTCTTTTTAGTGCATGCCATGAAACTATAATGTTGCTTTTCTAAAATATTTTTAACACATTTTAGAAGAAGTATAATTTTCCAGAATTTTTGTAGACTCAAGTAAATTTTTTCGCGAGACATCGGTTATATCATTCGATACCTCCATCAAATAGCTGGGGACGATTTTTTATTTATTGTGAAATCACTCTTCGTTATAGAGAAATAAGCTGAAATGTGTGCGTAACCTGGATTTTGCTTACTTTTTCCAAATTTATCAAGCGATTACTTTAGCTAGAAAGCATCAATCGGGGCAACTAAAAAATCGTCCGTGGGTATATTTGTGCAGAGCACATTTGTTCAGTAGCAGCCCTCCAGCTTGCATGGTGAATGCTCCACAATCTTTGGAAAAAATTGGTCATGTTTTTTGCAAAAACTACATTTTTTATGATAGCAGCCTACAGGATAGTAGATGGAAGACGATCATGCTTCGGATAATTTGTCCCTGTGAGACCTTCAGATCGACGCCCTTAGTTTGATTTTACGGCTTGGGCCTGAGTTTGATTTTACGGCTTGGGTAGTTCAAGAAATGTTGGATTATTTGGTTTCTGCAAAAATGACAAGTTTTCGACGCCAAAACAAGAAAATCGGCCATATCTCACATTAGAGAAAAGCTAGAAACTTGCTTTAAAAAGCAAAAATGTGAAGCTCAATGAGATCTTTCATATATATAGTGCTTCGAATTTCGTATCAGTTCAAACTTTAATATTTCAAAAATTCATTAAACTTTTTTAAATTCCTAAAACTTTTTTTTCCTAATTTAAAATTCTGATTCCTACAAATCGCAGTTCGGAAACATGGAATTAATATGATATAAAGCTTGAGCGGATCCATTTTGCCATTCGTGAGATTTCTCTGGCGCACGTGAAGAAGTGACAACTTTTCTAATTTCCTATGTTTAACCCATGAAATCTCAACTTTGAGGTGAAATTACTCAATAACCGTGAGACTTACAACTTTAATTTTAAAAACTCCTTGAAATATACCGTTTGAACAATAAATATATATGTAAAAATTAACGAGATCGGAGAAAGTCGAGAAAATGACCAAAAAAATGGACCCCCCCCCTTAAGTTTTGTTGTAAAAAACAGAAGATTATTCAAATTTCGCAAAAAATACAGAAAACCGCGTTGACCGTCAACTTTAGTGGGGCCCAGAAAGCTACAAAGATTTAAAAGTGAATTAGAAATTTTAGGTCCAACATTTCATAGCACTCGTCTGTCCGATTAAAGCTTACTAGCGATACCAGCTGAATGCAGGCTATGTAGCTGCTGAATAGCCTTGTCAAGTTTTGTCACCAGATAAAAATTGAAACCTTTCCGGATTTATTAGAGATCCTGCCTTGTTTTCAAAAATGCTCTTAGTGAGAAACGTTAGCCAAAAATGTAAAGCCGGTCATTTTCAACCGTTAGTTCTTAGGAAATTCAAGCATGGTTAATTTTTAATTTTTAGTATAGTCTAGTTTACTTTAATTTTGAACTCAAAATGGCTTACTTTTAGAAGCGAGTATTGTACATAGAGTGTGAAATATGCAAAGCAGCAAACTGTCAGAGGAAGTCGCCATTTTTCCAAAAATAGTGACGAATAGTGTATGACTGTTTCTATACCAGATAATCTCTGTATCCGCATAGCAGTGGTCTAGGTAACCATTATGATAAACTGATGAACCAGCTCATTCAGATGATATTTTGAATCAAGTAGGTATAATTTGTTGCTTGCTATAACGTGTTATGCATACATTTTCCATGATTTCCCTTTCCAATGCCTAATGCAACAAAAGCTGCCTGTGCTAATTTCAGCTTTTATGGAAGACACGAACACCGCTATAATTTAATTCTATCACAATCTGATACTCTGATAGAAAATGGTAAAATTGTGTATACCATGTACGATGTACCCACAGGTTTTCCGTAATGTTAGCTTATTTAGGCTGAAAGCTGTTATAGTGCGAAAACGGTACCTACCTTCCATGCAGGGATAGTTGCACAGTTAATATATATGCTTATGTAATGGAAATGAACATTTACGCTAATACTCGATAGTGTGTACATGTTTTGACTAGTTTGAACAGCTGCAGTTCCACACGCTTTCGTATGATTTCTAGATTGTGTGCTAGACAGACAGTGGAGACACGATTTTCTGATACAGTATTTCTAGTCAGATGGTTTGGTTGTCTAATCGGCAGATATATTAGTTTTTAGAGTTCAACACATACATGTGCTGGGGGGGGGTTTCACCCCCTCTAGACCTGGGACTCACCCCCCAGAGGGGTCCCTCATCCTCCCAGAATCCGGATTTTTCCTGTTTTTGGGCAAAAAAGCCGGAAAAAGCCGGTTTTCGATCCCCCCCAACTTTCGCTCCTGCATATGTCTGGTTAAGTCTACGCACTACCTGGTATATAATAATTTTGTGTTCAATTTTTTGTAATCAATTGAACAATTGTTTTGTTTTATTGGTTGTAGTAAATAGCTGCATTTGACGTGTGTTGGAGAAGAGATGGTGCATAAAATAGCAACATTTTAGCATGTATTTCGGAAAACAACACTTACTGAAATTATAAGTCTTACTTGGTGTAAAATAGGGAAATTGATTTTAGTTTTGTTTACGTGATTTAAGTAACTACATATAGTATATAGAATATAGAACGGTCTAAGGCGATGGTACATGCGGTATATACATAGCAAGGTCGCAACAGCATCGAGCACACATTATATAACAGCGTCAATTGACGATAACGATATATACATACATACCATACACAAACCTATCGGAGATATAGAAGGTATTCCTTAATCCTTACGGTGTGTAAAAGCTTTCTCCAAATTTTGATCTCCCATCAGATAAATTGTCGGTTGTTTTCTTGAAAGTGTCTCCTAATAAGATACTTCAGTTCTTAGATTAGTGTCATACAGCGGTAGAAGGTATGCTGTGGTATAAAGACCATGGGGAATAATCCATCTTTGGCTGTCAACAACTAAATATGACAACCAACTGAAGCTTAGAGTACTCTTTCAGCCCAAAGAATCTTTTTTGTTTTGTTTCATGTTTTAAGTTTTGAAATGAGCAAAAGTCAATCCCATTTGTGACTTGAAACTAATTTTGTAGCCAAAGCAGTGGGCAAACCAAATAGAAATTCGGGAAACAAAAATTAGAAAGCTTTAATTATGCTTCTACCGCTAAGTAGACTAATACTGGCAACCTCATTAACCGGCTTAAAAATGAGCTTATCGGACAGGAATGCTCAAAACCTTTAGGTTAGACGTAAATTTTTGAAGGGCCCACTCCACTCAAGGTTCACAAAGAAAATCTCTTTCTCTCCCTCTTTCTTGGTACCTCTGTTTTGGCCTATACTTGGGTCTCTATTCAGCCTATTAGCGAAAGTAATATCAGAGCTTTTATGACTAGAGGAGACATATGGCACAGTTTTTGCCAGAAATTGTGTCCAAAGTTCAGTCAAAGTTTTCAGAGTTGCGAGCAGCACTTAATCAGAACCGCGAGAAAGTTCTCAATTCTTTTGGTCCGTCTTTCCTCAATTTTGGTGGCGCTTCAGACAATATGGACAAGCGTGATAATTTTATGCGACAATTTCGAAGTAAAACTGACAAAGAAATAATCAATTTATCTGCCTCACAGCTTCTGGCTATCTGGGATCATTATGATGACGATGGTAAATAAAATCTAATTCATTGTTTAATTGTCAGCGAATATAGGTACATATAATGGGCAGAACGCGTTCACACACAGAGAAGAGCATTCAACCGCCCCCACGTCGGCGTTAATAATAGGGAATGAACTTACAAAAACTAGCAGATTCAGCCCTTCCAATACAAATGCTCACCCTTTATCTCGGGTTCCAGTGCAGTATGTATATAATTAATGGGGGTGTCTATTTTGGCCAATTTTTTGACCATCTCTGATTTCGCTCATTTTCACATAATACATAATGATCTTTGAGTGGGATATTTTAAAGATGTTTTAAAATGAAACTAGTATCGGTGTCTTAGGGTTCCCTATCAAAACGTCTAAAGTCAAAACGTCTAACGTTCATAACGTCTACCGACGAAACGTCTAACGACGAAACGTCTACTGACGAAACGTCTAATTTTTCTAAAATTGTGTCACACGTTCAAAACGTCTAAACTTTCCCAACTTTTGTTGATTATTTTTACTTATTTCGTATGGGTCTGGGTCAGCTTTCCTAAAGGCCGCTTTGGGCATGGGTGGCAGGGTCTTGCCAAATCTTGAATTTGAAGTTCTGGCATTGTCCCAAATATACTTCTTATTTTCTGCACTAGCTTCAGTTTTCGACTTAGTCATTGACTATTCACTGATTTACTGAATACTGATTTCTGACTGTAATCAGGAAAGATGGTGCAACAGATTTCACTGATTGCTGATTACTTATCAATTTTAAGCATAAGTTCTAAAATTTCGAGAATTGAAACGTCTAATGTAAATTGTAAATTGTAAATTTTATAAATGGTTCAAGTCATTTGCACACCCTGGCTTTTCAGAAATATTTAAAAATTAAACAAAATTTAAAATGAAACAATAAACTAGACGTAGAGTTTAATTTAAGGTGATTTTTAAATATATTTACTTCAAAATAACATTAAACCTGATTTGCTTTCTTTAAAAATGATTTTAGACGTTTTGAACGTGTGACACAATTTTAGAAAAATTAGACGTTTTGTCAGTAGACGTTTCGTCGTTAGACGTTTCGTCGGTAGACGTTATGAACGTTAGACGTTTTGACTTTAGACGTTTTGAACGGACACCGTGTCTTAGGGTCTTAGGGTTGTTGAGATATTTCAAGTTAAAGTTGGGGTCTGCATGTGTTAAACATTAGGAAACTGAAAAAGTGGTGATTTTAATTTTGCGCGAAAAAATCTCCTGACGAACAGTTGTAAATCCTGCATAATTTTGTATTTATAATGTACCTAGCTATGATCATAAACTGCGGTTCGCTGGAAGTTGATTTTTGATTTAGGCCCCAAAAATTTTTAAAATTTTTTCTATTTATCACAAACAGTGAAAAATCGTAAAAATGCAACGTTTCTTGCAGTAGAAAAATGGGGTCTTCGCAAACAATTGTAAAATACTCTAATTCAAAGGCCTAAATAAAAATTCTAACTCCAGGGTTCCGTAGTATTTTAATTGGCGGTTCCAATCATACCAATGGTCCCATTGTACTATCTCTCCAGTTTCGAGACTTTTTGGCGCAAGAATGGGCATTTTTAACAAAATTTTTAAAATTTCTGTTGTTTCGAAAATTTGGCTAAGTTTACGACAACAGTATGGTCCTAAACTGCCTTTTTGTATTCCAACTTATACATTCATGCATTTGGATCTATTTGCAGCATTAATTATGCTGACAGACAGCTATGTCTAGTATATACTTGTCAGCGTGCCAAACGTGACCATCGAACTACAAATTTCACAAAACAGTGATTTTAAAATCTGTCAAAACTGATATGTTACATCAATTGAAAGCTCTCGTTGCAGAGATTAATTCTTCGCATTATGGGTCGCAAATGCTTCTATTTTAAGTTAACCGCTGTTCAATGTTTCATTACATCAGGAGGAAAAAGGCTGTTTCTCCAATTCTCTAAAGAAGCTTCTGCTCAAGCCCATCCGGCTGGAAACTGTACGAAAATATTTTTCTTAATAGTTTCTAAAGGTATATAACAAAATAAACTAAAAACGTCAAGTTGATTTGCAAAAATTTGCCTCAGTTGGCTGCAGCACCCTCGTGTTCCCTCATATTCAGATTGCACACAATTGATGTCTCGTAACTTACGGAGAACCAACTCAAAATTTAAACTTGATATGCACGACATATGTGGCTAACTTATGTGTGAAAATGAGCGAAATCCGTCACTTTTCATGATGGACTCCCCTTAAGTTGAGATCGGATTGATCCAGAGATTGCTAGAAAGGAAGTTGAAGATCTATGCTACAAAACCGATCCTGTCAATTATGCAAGCCTTTAGCAAGGTTCTGTCTGAGGCCGCCGATAAATCAGCATTTTCTGGATTTTGTCTGAATTAGGAATTTTCCCAAACCCAAAAGTAATCTCTTTCATTGAGATGAGCAATTTCTCTTCTTGAGTTGCGTCCAGGTCAGGGGTAGATGGCAGGGTGGACCCGTGGAATCTTCAAACCCTCCAAGTTCTGCTTGCTTACTACAGGTATAATACATCCAGTATATATGGCAGCTGCCAATACTAAAATTATGGTGTGGGCTGGTCTCGTAAGGTAACATTGTACGTTCTTTTTTGTTGTAGTAGTTTTGCTTGTAGCAGTCCCTCTGCGGGTGACCGGGACAACCTCTTTTTGTGCCGATCAGTTCTCTCGTCAAGAGTCTTTGCTTCCAATAATTCAGTTTTCTTTCCTGTTTTAGGTAATGGATACATTGAAGGGGAAGAATTAGATCTGTTTTTGACAGAATTTGTTTCAAGTGCCTGTTCTGATGCCGTCTCTGATGAGGTTTGAATTTAGTATAGTGAAACATAAAGGAAAACTAAATTTAAAAATTTTTTTAATTACTGAAAAACAGTGAGCTACAAAGAATTGTTTGAAGCAGACCACATTTTTGGATACACGTAATTATGCAACGCCATTCTACGTGAGTAAGCCTTCTGCACTGATGAGTCGTAAACCCAAGAATCCATAATTCTACTATATTTAAAAAGAAGAGTAGGCCACTAGAGGGCTTCCTTCTTTGTATTGCGTGATGCTCCGACCATAATACGCGAACGTTCCCCCATTTCAGAGGAGGGACGAAAACACACCCACCCCCCCACCCCAAGCGGAGGGGTATGCGCACTGTGCAGACGAACAACCCTCACCAAGCGGGGGACATTGGCATATTGCGGATGAAGCACCGTTACGCAATGCACTAATTATGCACTCTTGGTAAAACTGTTGCACTGATAAGGTATATATAGTACACCATAGATCTGCTGCACAGCGGAAAAAACTGCAAAACTATTTTTCCGGTATGCCCCACTCCAGTTGGATGTGCACCCGTTAGCAGCAGTGTCAGGTCAGCAGAGCAAAACGCTTATACAATTACATCATTATGTACTTTTGTTTAGGTTGTATCAGAAACAATGCTCAAAGAACTGAAAATCGATTTTATGGAAGCTTATGATGAAAATGGGGATGGGAAAATTGAAATTAGAGAAGTCAGTTTAAATGACAATTAATGTTGGGATCAACTGAACTTTATCCCCCCCACCCCAACCCTTTCGGGGGGGGGGGGCGGTATAGTTCAATTGGGGGTATTAATAACATTTATTGACGTGTTTGCACGTATTAAATTAAGTTTATTTGCTGGTTTAAAGAGAAGCTTTCACGGTAAATTGGCATGACTTAAACTTTTAAAAATTTTAAAACTTAAGCTGAAAGCTCAACGTCAACAAAAACTTTTTGCTCATCGATTTGGTTAAAACAGTTGATTCAAGGTGCTTTCAGAGATTCTGAGCACGCATTCGAAGTTCGTTTTTTTTGTACGCTTAGCATAAAAGCTTGTGTATACTACTATACTGGCTAACAAAAAGCTGTACAAAAATGAATTTCAGATTCGATTACGTATGTATTCTCCTCACCAAATATTTAAGATTGTAGTAAATACATTGCTAAGATTCGGAACAGCTAAACAAATGCATACACAGATTTTAGTACTGAACTGAACTTAACTGAATATGAATTTATGAATACACACAACCTAAAAAGTTTAAGAATACTAACTCTTTAAAGTTTTTGAATTTTCAGTTTTTAAAGCAATGACGTAAGCATATTCCCGCTAAAATTGTAATGCCCTTATAGCAACCTTGAATTATGTATATATGTAAACGTATGTAAAAGTATGTAAACCTTGAACTTAAATTTCTAGACACCTTCCAATTTTCGGGGAGACAAAGTTTAATTGGGTCTTTGAGGGAGGATAAAGTTCAATTGATCGGAATGTTGCCTTTCTTGGCTGGACATTAACTAATTATTTCCGTCATTTAATTTCATTACAACAAAACCATCCTTCTGTACCTGGTGACGATTTATCTTAATATTTTAGTTAGCCCAGCTTCTCCCGACAGATGAGAATTTTCTACTTCTATTCCAGCTTGATAACAGAGTAACATCCAGTGTAGATTTCATGGAGGTATGTAATCTAGTCCATGTTCTTTAGAACAATTGTCAGTTGTTTGCTGCATCTTCATATACTAACAAGTTATCTCTTCAACTGTATATATTTGTTTATTAATATTGCTGACGTGGTATATACATGTATTATATTAGTACACGTTTGTCGTTCGCCATGATCCCTCTTATGTTCGAAAAAACTTTGAAAATGTATGTCACAAGATTCGCCCTTAGGGTATTCTTGGGTGCTGGCGCTGAGCCCGAAATCGGTGTCGAAAATTTCTGAAATTTTGTTTTGTGGTTCAAAAATCGATTTTCATCGATTTTTTTGGGAAGTCGCCAATAACTCGGCTTTGACAGCTGAATCAAAATTTAAAAAAATCGACAGCTGCCCAAGAGCAGAGTTGCTCAGAGAGGGATCTGGTGAATTTCAAACTCAAATGAAACAACGAAAAGGAGTGTCACTACAGCGGCAAATTTAGGGTTTAGAGAAGGACATACAACAGCGACAAAGCATTTAAAGTAAACTTCTTTTGGGCTCTCATTCATTCTGTGGCATGTACACCGCAGCTACTCCCTGTGCTTTTGACAATAATCTTGTGTGTGACCTTCATCCTGAACATTAAATAAACAGCGCATTTATGAAAAAACTTTATTCGGACTTGAGTCATTAAGTTGAGTTGAGCATATGTCGTCTTGTATATGTACAAACTAGGTTTAGTTCAAGTGATAGATCAGTTCTCAAGAAGGTTAAAATTTCTCTTTTCTCGCGTTCCCGACAGCATTGTAATTGCATCGGTCATGTAATTGTAATTGCATTAGTGGCATCAAGACTACATAATATAAGAGTGTGCCACTAGGCACGCTCTATGTTATCAGAGCAAAAACTATGCTCTGCTCGCTAACGGCCCACCTCCCCCCCGCAAATCAGACCCTAGTGACCCCCCTCAAATCAGCACCTATTCGAAACGGGGGTACTCGCTCGCTCTATGTTTATGTGTTTGAACACAAGCAGTGCGTGCGCGAATTTTGTGCCTGCTGTGAGGTTTGGAACTCAAACATAGCGCACGAAATTCTTTGAAGTGTTGGGTCTAATTTGCGGGGTGGGGGTGGGCCGTTAGCGAGCAGAGCATAGTTTCTGCTCTGATAACATAGAGTGAGCCCAGTGGCACACTCTTATGTTACAACTGTTGGTGGTATCAATTTAGCCTTAGGCCGTGAATCGGTGACCGATTAGGATATTTGAAATCCAGTAGTATTTACTACCAAAGAACTCACAAACTTGTCATTCCGATTATTGAACGCAGTATAAACCTGGAGTAACGTATCATTAGTTCCATCTTATTCATTTGGTGAATTTATGTATTACATAGATATGGAAGCATTATGATGCTGACAACAGCGGCTTTATAGAAGCAAACGAGCTCAGGGTAACTGATCTATAATGAATCTATAATCTATCTATAATAATTTGCACGTGAACTGTAATGACGTGAATATATACATGCATACATACATACATACATATATATATATATATATATATATATATATATATATACATACATACATATATATATATATATATATATATATATAAGCATGGTAAATGGGTTTTGTACTAATGCTTCCAATTCAACAAATTATGTAGGAGAATTTTAATGCTATTTTACATACTATGTATGCTTTTGATATGTTGCGTCAGAGGTTTTATGTAAAAGCACAAATTTCCTTTGTTAAATGCAAGTCGTAAATGTTGGAGTATCATCCTTAAGCAAAATTTTATCGCGAGAGAAATATAGTACTACTGTTGGAAGTTGCAAGAACATCAGTTTACGAGTTCATAATTGTATATTGCAAGTTGAAACCAAAAGAAGAGGAGTAAGGAACCTCGTCCAAATTCAAAGCGTTTATTACAACCGTATAATTTCTACCGTATATACGGTTTCATAAAGCATCTACGCTTTTAAATGAAGCAGTTTTTGTAGCTGGTCTCAAACCTATGCTCACAAGTACGCATATGTAGCGCGGTAAGAAGCACAAAACAAAACTAAGCGGGCTTGGCTGCAGCACTTTGAAAAGATGTTGAAAAAACTGAAAAACATGAATACAACCTACGGTTGAGATAAACGTTTTATTATACGCTTTTAAAGCAAACTACGGTAGTAATATACGCTTTAGATTTGGACGAGGTTCCTAAACAGGTGTATTTTACTTCTTCTGAAAGAAGTGCCAGTATATGAGTGAGTGTGACGGTGAGCAAAGTTAATCTGAATGTAGCCAACCGAACTTTTTCCGAATGTATCCGATTCCTAATCCTAGAGCCCTTTTATGCAGAGTTGACGAATGGGACTTTTTTCGAAGGTTCATCCCACCCCATCCCACTCGAAAATGTTTCTTTCCATCCCATCCCATCCCACTTGTTTCCTGAAAATCAAAATTAATCCCAAGTTATCCCACATCGGCTGAAACTTCCTATACAAATTTAAGCAATTATTTATAAGTCCATAGTTGCTTCATTTAACGAATTAAAAGCTATTCAACTTATGTAATTATTTTTAGTATTATGTATTCTTGACTAGTTTCTTACGAAAAATCAGAACAGACAGACAAGCATAACATTATAAGGATGTACTAATTGATGTTTCGAAAGTTAACACTTTATATTAGAGTCAACTTAGAATATTTTCCCCTGAGAAAAATTGATACCACGAAAAAAGAATTAACCAAGTGGGCATGGGATGAAAAAGAGTTGACCAACTGGGATGCCTGATAAAAGAGGTGACTACATATGTAAGTGGGTATGCACTAAAAGAGTTGACTAATCAGGGACAGCTATAATTATGCGATTAGGGTTGACTAAGTTGCAAACTGGGGAGTTGACAATCTGGGGATACGCCATAGTTTTACGAAAAGGTATTTTGGGGGAAACTGTAGGTATTTTCTGAAAGTAAACTACATGGTTTATTAATTACACTTGTTTTTAGCTACAATTCTGAAGTAGCCAGAGATAAAACTACAATCCGATGAAACATGCTAGTTTTTGAGTAATTAATTAAGTTTTCAGGTGGCAAAAACTGGTAAAAATTCTAAAGTATAGCGAAGCATTTCCCCCATCCTAAAATATCGGGTCCAGGCCTGGTCAGAGCCCCTAACCCGGTAACCCGGTCCATAAAGTTACCCAAACTGACCCGTTGACCCGATTTCGTCTCTTATCTTGACCTTGAGTTGAGTGCTGTTTAATTGCGTAAACGGTTTTAGAATATACGAAACGAGCATCGGGAGGATTGGAAGAGAAAAGAGGAGGAATAAAGAAATGAGGAAAGACCAACTACGTTCAGCCCGAGGTTCAGGTCGGTACCCAAATTTTTGTCTCAGTTTCAGTTTCAGGTTTCTGGACTGAAACGAAACCTGTACAATCTGACAATAGTTTCAGTTTCAGTGACTGAAACATCACTATCATCTAGTTGGAGCGTTGTTATTATTATTATTATTAATTATTAAGAATTTAACAAGCAAAAAGAAAAAAGTAAAGGACAGTGCAACATTACGTATTACGCCTAACATCAAACAAGGTTTCCTTTAATGCTCTTTTAAAGGAAAATAAGGTGTAGGCATCAACTACTCTTTGAGGTAAATTATTCCAATTGTGAACTACTGAACTACCCGATAGGCAAACAACGCTTGAACCCAATATCTATAAGACCATGCAAAACTTTATACACCAGCCAGCACCATATCTCGATAAACTCTACGCTGTTGTAGTTTGAAATAAATAGATTCGGTGATACTCCGGTAGGCGCACACCTTACAATTTTTCGCAATGGTCAGAAATGCTCTACTCCGGTAGGCGCACACCTTACAAAACTGAGGGCATACTGTAAAACGCTCTACTCCGGTAGGCGAACACCTTACTAAACTGAATCTTTACTGCAAAACGCTCTACTCCGGGAGGCGCACACTTTACAAATAGTGATTTCTTGTACTAGTGATAATATGTACTAAACTGATTGCAAACTAAAGATGGTCGAAAAATCGGTCCTCCTCCTTAATTACAGAATGTCTCCTAAAATTGGCGCCCGTAACGGCGGAACTTACCTTTTACAACTTTATTGAAAATAAATCAACATGCATATACTGGGCAAACAGGTATTAAGGGGAGTTGCCCTCTCCCAACTAACAATACGTTACTGTAGAAAGGATTAGTAGAGTGAAGTTAACCTTTTCTGTCAAACACTTTACTCAAATGCTTTCGAATTATTTCTTCTATAGTATCAACGGGAAGTGTATGATTCTTTTCACTGTCTCTTCCCAGTGAAGATCTGGTGGAATAAGGGACATTGGTATAAAATCTGTTAGGATAAGGCATTCCTGCAGAAGATCCAAATCTGACTAACAGTTTGTCGTTGTGGATAAAAACTTTTCTGTTAGGATTTGGTCTCCCCATCTTCCCGTGCAAGTGGGTCGGGTATGTTGATATGGTCAGAAGGGACGGGATTGACCTTTGGAATTGGCGCTCATTATTGATCAGTGGCTGTCTTCTGTGGTCAGGGCGTTCGCGGATGTAGGTTAGTTGTGGGGTTTTGGGGGTCAATCGACTTTGCTCACGGTAGCCAGGTCCGCCTCCGGTTTTCATATAGCTGTGCTGCCGCGGGCTAAGTCTTGCAGTTGAATTTGCCTGTGCTTTGTCAGGCATCCTATTCGGGGTTCCTGTGGGTGGGCTCCGTAGATGGTGTTACCAAATATCAGTGGAGCCTTGTATCGCAGCCGAAATGCATTTTCGTCGTATGCTTTTCAGCTTTTGCCTACCGATGCCGATCATGCCAAGAATCGGGTCATTGGCAATATCCCACGTGCCTAGGGATCCTACATGAACCGCGTCCAAGTAGACTGATTGCAAACTAAAGATGGTCGAAAAATCGGTCCTCCTCCTTAATTACAGAATGTCTCCTAAAATTGGCGCTCGTAACGGCGGAACTTACCTTTTCAATAGATTTGTGTTATATGTTTCTTTTGTATTTAGTTCCGACAACTACATCTACACCTGCCTGTCATGTTGCGGTGATTAATTATTTTGTAACAGTTGTGCAATTTTAGTTTGCAATCAGTTTAGTACATATTATCACTAGTACAAGAAATCACTATTTGTAAGGTGTGCGCCTCCCGGAGTAGAGTGTTTTGCAGTAAACCTTCAGTTTAGTAAGGTGTGCGCCTACCGGAGTAGAGCAGTTCTGACAATTGCGAAAAATTGTAAGGTGTGCGCTTACCGGAGTATTACCAATAGATTCTATCAGAATAACTCATGTCCTGATTTCTCAAAATAAGACGTGTAAAACGCCTTTGTACATTCTCAATCAAATCTATGTCTTTCTTCAGGGATGGGTTCCGGGATTCTTCATTGTTCTGAAAACGGATGCAAAAATACAGCAAAATAATTATGAAAAACCCGTAGTCCGTGGTCTGTATGCAAGTTTCATTAATTTCTAAAGTAAATTAACAATTAAAAGGCGTAGCTCCAGCTGACAGCTGTAAGCTAAAATAAATTGTGGAATTGCTAATCTCACGCGTTCATGCAGCCGCAGACTCAGAAAGTAACTAACTAGAATCCAGTCAAATCCGATATTCAACTATTGGTTCGGACAAACATAGCTCAATAATGTTGATGCAACTAGAAATTTTTATAATTTTGAAACAATTATCAAAAGTAAAAGTTCAAAATCTTGGCATTTCCATATCAAACCGGATTTAGTCCCAAGTAATCCCACCATCCCATATGGGACGAGATCTGAATCCCATCCCACCCCATCCCATGGGATCCAATCCCATTCGTCAACTGCTTTTATGAAAAGTGCGAAGCGAAACGTTATTCTATTGACCTTTCCCCAAAATGGGAACATTTGCTTTTGGATTGCAATTTCCAAATTGAATCAGCCAAGTTGAGTAGCAAAGTGAAACTTCTAACTTCAGCGCTATTTGCGCACACTTTCCAGGTTGGAATTGTCTTAAAGAATAGAAAGCTTGCGTATAAAAGTACATCTAAGAGGCTCGGCGGAATGTATGTGCTATGTAGTTGACGAGCTCCCTGAGATGGTCTTTCTGATTTTGCTACTCGACTTTTAATTCATCATTCCTTTTTAGGGGTTTTTAAGTGATCTCATCAGAAAGGCCAAGCCAGGAATCCATATTCCAGATGATAAAATGGATGAATATGTCATCACTTTGGTATTAAAGACAAATTTCATTCCAACTTTGAATCACTAATGCAATAATTTTGGCATCCTCAACGTCAAGCGACATCCGCTGTATTTTCAAGGCACAAATTGTTTTACTTATTTGATGCCAGCAAAGATTTCCTAGTGATGATGTGTATTTTTGTTGTAAACCTTCTACATAATCTTATGTGTTCCTGCTTGTATTTTAGATAGCAATGTTTGATGATAATAAAGATGGAAAACTAGAACTTAGTGAAATGGCCAGGTAAGAAAACTACTTCGGTTCAACAATTTTACAGGAATTTACGAGAAAAGTGCTTGCAAGCTACAGTGGTTTAGCGAGGTATATTAGCAAAAGTTTATTACAGTATTATGTTATATTATATTATACTTTATTATATTATATTATACTTTATTATATTATAGATTATATTGTCTTATTTTATATTATGCTGTATTATATTGTGTTATATTATATTATATTATATTATATTATATTATATATTAGAATCCCATTCTGGAGACTCTTGATGTTAGGTATAAAATTCAGAAACAGTTACTTTAACCAAGCAATTATAAATCTAAGCGTTGTTTTCATTATTTGTAGACTTCTTCCGGTGAAGGAAAATGCCCTGAAATCCATTCTTAGTGACAGATTTTTACGGGTAAAGTCGCTGACGTCATCAGCATTAACCAAGCTTACAATATTGTATTGTAAACTATATTATAGTATATTAGTCTGACTTTTACAAGTGATACTACTTAATTGGTGGTAAGATTAAATTATTTTATTAAATTATTATTATTATTATAAATATTATATTATTATAAAGCTTAAATTTGGTGGTAA
>JASAND010014572.1:0-10788 GCA_030248195.1 Trissonchulus latispiculum
TTGTTTTTAGGGCAAAGCTTCTAGAAAGTTCTAGAACTTTCTAGAAGCTCGCCATCTTCAGCATTGGCAGACTAGAGGCTTGCCATCGGGCCAGCCCGCTGAGCTTGAAATTAATGGGATTTAAAAATTATTGCCCCTACAGCTGACCTATTTTTGATGAATTTTGGGTGCTGAAATCTGGCCGAATTTTGCGAAATTTTGGTTAACACGTAAACATAACCAAAGGGGCCAGATTCAGCTTAAATTTTCAACCTTTCCCAATTTCTTCGAAATTGGGCTTAAAATTCATCATATTTTGCACTATATTTGGGAAAATTAATAATAGGTTGGGATTTTTTACCCAATTCGAATGTCTATTTTCAAATTTTTATCGTTTTAACAGGTCCTTGTTTACTGGACCCCTACTCTGAATTTTGAAGTCAACTTTTGCCAGTAAACAAAGGACGCTGCTTGCTGGCCTTAGCAACAATTGCTCCTCATTGCTGGCTTTCTATGTCCTCACATGACTGAGGCTAGGGGAGCAATTGTAACAAGAAATATGCATAAAAAAATACTACGTAATTTTCTGTGGAACAAGAATTACATTTTCATAATCTACGTACATTATTTAGTATACCTAGCTAAATTTTACGATAATCAAACAATTTGGGAGGGGGGTAGGCCCCCTCCGAACCTATAACTCTGATAAAAAAAGTGTATACTAACTTTGAGGAAAGGCGAGTTTCTATGCTGGCCTTTGGCCAGCCTAGAAGACACTTGAGGACACGGAGTAGTGTAAAACATGAATGAGGGTGATAGGACACCTGCTACCTATGCAGCAATTAGGGGCCAATTAAGGGCCAATTTGGTACTTAACACAAAGGTTTTAAGGAGGCCAGTTTTTAAGGCACTCCTTTTGAAGAAGCAAGATTACGAAAGAAGAAGTAATCTCACTAAAACATTTTAGCTTGTAACTTGCTTATTTTTTAGGGTTGAAAAGTGGGAGTTAGATTTTCAGAATCGGGACAAACTCGCCTTTCAGATGAGCCTATGCTATATTTTCACATAAAATTAACAAAATTAACTAATTATTAGTTAGTTTAAGGGCAATTGACCTATATGACATTATACAAGTACCTACTTAGTTAATTATTACTTGAATTCGAACCATCTTCTAAAAATTTGCTATTTTCAATAACTTTCAGTACTACACTCTTTATTGGCACTTAAATTCCAAACTTTGAGAACATAAAAGACTTTTTATTTTCTCTAATAAAGGCTGGGTAGCATTCCTACAATTGGACATTAGACATTTCCGACCGGGAAATAGGGAAACTGAGAGTCCTATCTCGGACTTGACAAGGGTAACTACCCTTTTTGACTGGATTTTGCAATTCAATGTTAGTAAGGGAATTAGTATCGTTAACGGTTGTTTAGACTTTCGTTATTCATTAATGTTAACTCCCTAAGTACTTCGTGTACACCGCGTGCTTGATTTTCTTCACTACTAATCTATTTAGTACATAAATCCAAAATCTTAGTCCCTAATTGAATAAATGATGATTTGTACTTGGCAACTCTGGCAATTCAGGACAAGACATAACAAGACACATCCAATAAATTGAGCATTAATTTCAATCAGATCAACCACTACTGAATTCAGACTCTTTATTTCTTCTTGCAACTGAGGAATTCAGTTTTTTGCACAATTCCTTTTTCTGCCATTTAATTCTCGAAGTCACTTTTTAGCCTCTTTAAAACTCCTTTCATTACATATTATTATGGCCGGAATCAGCAGTATACGTACGTACAGCCATGTTTTTCTTCTGAAGCTCAATATGGCTGCCAGTCGGGTTATTGTCCAGTTTATGATCACGCCCAGTCTTTTTATCAACAGTCCCAGCAGTTGTTGGCTCCAATATACCCGGATGTTGCTCAGGACACGCCTCAAAATTATGGGTTTTTTCCGCTACAACAAGGGGGGCAACAGCAGACTGTAACCCATCCTACCATGTATGCTGCCGATATTTCTGTCAGTCAGAATAGTGCCCAACTTTATCGTACGTATATGGCGATTTTGCAAGATATTCCCAGTTTTGAACCGATTTTGGAATATTTCGAGGACTGGTTGCCCCAATTTGTGTCGGCTGCTACGATTCACCGAATTCCTAAAGATCAATGGGCCCGTTTGATGTTCAGCAAACTGTCGGGAAAAGCGCTTATATTTGCTTCTAGAATTGGTCCTGGTGTTGTAGAATCGTTTGATAATTTTGTTCGTTTGATGAGGACACAATTCCCTAAACCCAAGATATCTGTTTCTGAAAAATTCCACCGGTTTGTCCAACGGGTTCAGCAGCCGGGGGAATCAGCCCGTCAATATGTGTCGGAGCTACAGTTGCAAGCTTTGGAAATTTGGCCGTCTGAGGTGGACCGGGACAGGCACTGTGTACAAAAACTGTTTGATGGAATTCGTTCAGAATATGCGTCAGCTTTGGCCTCAAGTTTCGGTAAGGGAGAACCAACATTGAATGAAATTTTATGTATCCTTGATAAATTAGAATCTCGTAATTCCAGAATGGGTTTTTCTAATTTTCAAGCCTATGTTGCTCCGGTTTTTCACGTGGAAGCTCAAAAATCTCCAAAAGAGGGGGTGGCCTCCCTTGATTCGACACCTGTGACGCGGCTGGAGCTACGGGAGTTGAGAAACTGGTTTGAGTCAAAATTGCAGCAGGAGTTGAAGGAATGGGAGGACGAAAAAGAAAAGGGTACTCCTACCTGTCGATTTTGCAGTAAAAGGGGACATCACTCCGATCGATGTTGGGATAAAAGTCCTTCAAGAGCCACTTGTACTCATGCTCAGGCTTCAAAGGCTCAAATTCAAACACAAGTCAATATGGTGGGGACTTATCCATATCACCCTTCCCATCCGGCATATTACTTTCCCCCAGTACAGACGCAGCCGGTTCCGACCTATGCCTACTACCAACAGCAATATCAGCCTCAGTGGCAGTATCAGCAGCCGTTTTCGCTTTGTCCACAGCTACAGCTGTCGACAGCGCCTGTCGCAGTGGGGGCCAAACCGGTTGCCCCAGCTGCCAACCGCAATTTTAGCTGCCCGGCAGCGGCTACACTTCCATCAGCTGTTCAAATGCCATCAGCGATTCCGACACCGATGGCTCCAAAAGTGCACTTAATTCAAATTGGGCCTGTTCATGCGGGCGTCCTCCCCTCAAATTTTTTCAGCTTGCAACACACATTTGTCCTGTTTTTACTTGTAAAAGTGATTGCCAAGTAGATGTCGCTCCTTTAAAAGAGGGGGTGGACCCCTACAAATTGAACGATCTACGGGCTACAGCAGAAAACCTCTCTGAAGTTGTTGGTTCTCCAAGACCGGAATCCCGTCCAAAAGAGGGGGTGGAAGCCCCTACCCCCGCGATTCAAACCGTCTTAAAATCTTTCTTGACTGCACAAAATTTGTTGGATTTTTCACGAGATTTACACACGTATGATGGTGTTTCACAAATTTGCCAAAAATTTCAACCCGAATCTACTCTCTTTGCAGTAATTTTGTTTTGCTTTTGTGTTTTCTTGTACTTTTGCTTGTACGCCCCACCTGTGTTTCACCCAAATTTTCGTGTTGTTGCAAAGATTTTTGTTTTATCGTCATTAATTCTTACTTTTTATCTTTATTTTAGGTTCTTTTATTCATCTACTTTTCATTTTCCTTTTTCACAGCAAATTTCATAGCTTTGCACCTAAAAGGTGTTCGCCCTCTCATTTTTCGATCATTCCTGAACTCTCACGTTAATTTATGTTAATAGGTACAAAATTTTGAATTTCTGTGCCGAGGTCGGCACAGCTAAAAACGAAACTGGTCGTGGGAGGCTACAACTTTGTGTAAAGGAAGAGCTGTCCATACGTAGTCCAAAAACCAAAACGGGAACAAAAACGGTTCAGGTATGTTTGAGATTTGGCCATGTTCACCCAATTTTTACCTGTGCCGAGCTCGGCACAAAAATTTAAAAAAGTGATCCCAAAAGTGTTCTGTTGTACAGAAAAGTACAGCATCACAGATTGGTTAAAAGTAACTCATCTGGAATAAATTCTATCCAGACTATTTTAATCTACTCCATTCAGTTCATTCTTAGTTGACAAATTATTCACCTTGTTCAGCTGTACCGAAGTTAAAGTTTGTTACCTCGCACTTTTTTGAAATCCACTATACTTACGTACCTTTTTGAACCGTATTTATTCTTGCACTTTCCTTTTTTTTGTAACTTCTGGATACAAATTTCGAATGATTTTGGCGAAGTCACTTTCACCTTTCACTTTCACGTTTTTGTGTTTTTTCTCACTTTTGATGTATTGCACTTTTTATTTTGTATTTAACTGATTTTCGTCGTGTTGGTATTTTTCCCTACCGGCTTGGTCGTCACTCCTGTATTTTGGACTAACTGCCTGCAGCTTTCTATCCTGATGGGTCCTTCTTGGATGACCTTCAAGGTGGTATTTTTCTGTTTATTCTTTCTTTAGTATATACGTATATACGTATATATTTGATTTTTGAAATTTTTATGCTTCAAATACATTGACTGCTTTTCTCAGTGCTGAAATTCCGTTAGATTTTTCAAGTTTTAATACATTTAACCGTATTTTGTAAGTTGCTTAGGACTTTTAAAATATACCTTGTTTTCGAAATTTAGAAAGAAATTTTGCTTGCTACCGCATCAAGGGCTGCAACCTCTTTATAGGGTGATAAGTTCTCGTTTTCGCAATTAAGTTTTTAGATTTTCAATCATTGTTGCCTTTTGAATTAGTGACAGTTCACTCCAACCGTGCTGTTGCTAAAACACGTTAAGCTTGACATACTTTATGATGATCCTAATTGGTTTTCCGTCTTTCAGGGTTTGGCCCTTGTAACCCCGAGGGGTTGCAACCTTTTCCAAGCTTTAAAGGTCAACCCTGCGGTAATTGCCAAATCATATCAAATTAAGTAAATCAGCGAAGCATTTTCATATTTTACCTTTTTTATTTTTGGGTTTCTTAACTTTTTCACCCTCTCTTCGGAGTGGTACCTTGCGGGTCGTTGCGACCTCCGTATGCCGGGTGGAAGGGCCGCACGCTCGGTATCATTCTTTTTCATTTTTTGATTCTGCTTCAAGTAGCCTTGAGTTTTCTTTGACTTAGCACAGGCCTTTGTGCCGGTGCCTCCATATGCTGGGGCGTATCGACACTCTGGTCTGGAGCTTTCCAAATCTTAGGTGGGGCTGTAATTGTGTCGTCTATATTATGTCGTACTTATTTTGTTTGCATAATTTTGCCATGTTTTTATTAATCAGATTCCATCTTGTGCTTTATTTGTTTTGCCTTAATTTTTGTTTTTGTGTTCTAGATTGATGTTGTCTAATCATTGCTACTGTCCGGTGCCGTCCCCCCAGTCTGGTGCCCAGGTGTGCTCCCCAGGGCTAAGGTGTCTCTGCTGGCCGGTTGGATGGGTGGAAGCGGCGTGGTTGTTGGGTGACCTGACTGGTCTGCTCAGGTCTGGTGATATTGTGGTAGGATGGCCGCTGGAAAGTGGAAGGTGGACCTGGCTGCTCTCACGGGTTGGCTTGCCTATTCTGGTGCTATGCCGGTGCTCCGGGTTCTTCCGGTCTGTAACTTTTTCTATTGTGTTACCATCATTTTGGCCATGACTTTATATTTTTATTGCCTTTTGCATTTTCTATGCGGGTCTGGTCGCGCCTCTTGCCTGCGCGTTTCTCATGTCTAGTTGGGGGCCTTACCTCTGTGGGGCTCTTCTGGAACTTTGATTGGACCGTGCAGGAGGGGTTACAAGGCCTCCTGTTTTTACAACTGGCCGGTCCTGGTGCTGGCAGGGGGCCCTACACTGGCGTAGGCTTTCCTGCTCGGGTGCGTGCATTCCTGTTAGCACTATTACTGCCTCGCTGGCCTGTCGATGTTTGGTTCCTGGGTCTCCTTGGGTATGGTTTGGCCGGCTTGGCCTGGATTTCAGGTTGGACGGAGCCCAGTCCAACTTTGGCATGTTCTCCAGTGTTGACTTTTTCTAGATCCATCCTGTGTGGCAGCCAGGTCCTGTGTTGACGTTGCGGGGCTCCTGGAATCTTCCGTACGTGATGCGGTGCTGGGGTGAATACCGCGTTGTCCCTTCCTTCGCACACCTGTAGACACTTTCCCTCCTTCCTGTAATTTTTCTTGTTTGCATATTGTCATTTAAGGTCTAATGTGTTTTGGTTGTGTTTTTCTTTCTATTAATTAGTTTAATAATTTATTCTAGTTTGGTTTTGTATATTTACTGTATTTACAGGATATATGTACGCTAGTGATTGTTCGGCAATATTTAAAAAAGGTTTTCAAAAAGGGTTTCTGCTGTTTCTTGTTTGTATAACATCACACATCTCCAGGCCTCGTGTGAGCATCGGGAGGGCCCTGAAGCTTTCCTGTAGTAGTCTAGGTTCCCTCAGTAGGTAGTTTCTCAGTAGCTGTTTATAGTAATGTGTTGTAGTAGTCAAGTGTTGTAATAGTTGTGTTGTAGTAATGTAAATACATTGTAGTAGTGTTAATGTGAGTAGATACGTAGTAGTTATGTGTTGTATTAATGTAGGTACGTTGTCGTAATTTTATGTAAGTAGATATGTAGTTATAATGTTGATATTGTCTCGATTCAGTTCCGAGTAGTTTTATCATCGGCCGAGTCATTTGTATAATTTTATTTGTACTTAATTGTTAACAATAATTTTATCTTTACTAGTACGTAGGATAACTGTGGGTAACTACATTTTACCATTATTCTAACTGTGTGTAACCTGTTTAACTGTGTGAACCCGTCCGAGGCCGCACGGGGCCAAAAGAGGGGGTATTGTGATAAGTTAGCGCTTACAGGAAACATACAAATTTGTTCGAATTTTACAAAGTTTGACAAACGCTCAGTATTTTTCCAAGTCCTGTCTAAATGCATCAGTCAATTAGCTAATCTCAAAATCTAGTTCAAGCTTGAACAGGTTAGTTGAAGGGAGGTTGAGCTGGAGATTGGTCGGGGGGTTTTGTAGAGTAGCGACAGCGAATTTTTGGGGGTTCAGGGAGTCGGGTTAAGTTTGATAAGGTTATGGTGCTTGTTGAATTTTCTTCGCTATTATATTTCTCTAAAGTTATCCTTTGGATTTTGTTGCTAGTTTCGTGAATTCGTAGAGTAAATTGTGTTATAATCAAATATTTCTTTCAGTTGGTTACGGTCAGCATTTCTCGACATCGCACACCACACTGTTACCTCGTGATCTAGTCTTATCCTAAACTCTAGTCAGTCAACGCGTTTTATTTAATAATCAGTGCATTTTACTAACATACGTAGTCTCGAACTTCACAATATATCGTTGGAATTCTCGAGATGTGCTCTATTTAATGGTGTAAAGCAGTTTGCTGTAGCTTGCTACGTCAAAAAGTTAAGCTCAAAAGACTATCAAAAATTGCAAAAAGCGGTAACTTTGATAGTTTGCTAAGCTTAACTTTTTGTAGCAGCAAGCAACAGCAAACTGCTTTACACCGTTAAATAGAGCACATCTCGAGCATTCCAGCAATGTATAAATCATGCTCTAAAGCTCTGTTGGTCTCTTGCAATAAGCCTTTGAAGTTAACCAACTTTTGGGGGGGATAAAGTTAAAGAGATCCCACAGTTCTATCAGAAAGGTTGTTCACAACTCACGAGTGTACAGCTGACACTTCCACTGCTTGTGCCAGCGCTAAAACCTGATCGAGTTAAGCTTGTTAGGTAACTGTGACTGAGCCACACATTCTTAAGTTTGAGTTGCCTGTTTTTATTAGATAAGCACATGTTATTATGGGAGTGCTAAATGTCACCTATCTTTATTTTGATTGATCCATAATTCGAAAATTTGTGAGAAAGACAAAAATGAAGGCTATTGATTAAGCCATAAAGTAATTTGACGTGTTTACTTTCCTTCTTAAATAATTTGACTCAGAAGTTTCAAAAGTGTAGTTCATAGTTTTCTGGTCAAGGCAAGGAAGCTTAGTTATCTCAGAGCTTACTACATAACTGTCAATGCAAATTCCAGACAATGTAGAATATGGGAGATATTCATGTGTTAAGCCTGAACATAAGACAGTTGCATTAGAACCAAAGAATATTATTTCATGAACAAATCAAAATAAAATTGTGATTACCTATTTTAGTATCAGAGCAAGAGTGCATAACATAAGGTGTGCCACTAGGCAGTAGGCATGCTCATGTTATCAGACCAACAACTGCTCTGCTCGGAGTATTTTCAGACAGTCTAATTTCGGATATATAGGGCCGTATGCATAGTCTTGGGCTATTGTTTAGCCTGGGCCATTTCTGAAGTTGGCATGTGCTAAACTTCTGGATGCAATTCATAGTTGTGTGCCAAAGTTGGTCCGGGCTATCTTAAGTTAAATTTAGCACCAGATTTGGATCTGCTATACCCCAGGTCTAAGTCTAGGGCTAACTACATTTTCATCGCAAAATGCATGCATTTTCTGTGCGAAGATTCAGTTTCTTTCCGTTTCAGTCTAACTTCTGATAGTCTAAGGAAGTTTTCGAATAGTCCAACAAGGTCAACCTGAACTAACATTTTCTGTTAGATGGTTCTCGGATCTAAATGCGGGTAGTCTATTTGAAATATCAAATAGTCCAATTTCCTCTGGCCGAACCAACAATGGTGAAGTAAACTGTATTTAGAAATAGTTGCCACACTATTAGTTTTAGCACTAAGTCTGAGTTGAAACCATGCAAAACACAATTGGTAAATTATAATTTTCAAAACGTCAAAATCCTCGCACTACATGGACTAGATAAAATGATGAACGTCATGAATAAAATTAAATAAAAAATAAAATAAAAAATCAATAAAATCATGAACGTCGACAGGCCCCCCTGAGGGCGACCTTCACCGTTAGAGACAACACCATGCCCCAGACCTCCCAAACGTAGTACACATGCGGGTGGTGTCCCTTCAACTGCGGACCTTCCACCGGGCTTGCTAGGCGACTCGGAGCCAGAAAATCATTCTGCAACACCGGAGCAGCAGTTCGAGCCTACCCCGGACAAATGTTGGCCCGATGAATTCTGAATACATTGGACGGGACCAGAAGGACCACGAATTTGCTGCTCCTCCGGAGTTGCAGAAGATGAAGGGGTAACAACTCCACTCCGAACGCAAGAACGGGATTATAAACGGACCCGCCCCTTTTGAGTCTGCAGAATTACAAAATTATTTAACAATTGCCCACCCAATTTTTTAGAATTGGCCCCCACTTCCGGCCTGACGAAACAGACCTCCGACAACACCGGGTAGGGCCTTTGCAACGAAAGCACCCAGTGTTTAGGAAGAGGAATCCCTCCGCCAGACTGTTCTGAATAAATTGGAGCATCCCGAATTCTGAGGAGGGGGAATTCCGAACAGGTTTGGTGGGAATAATTCATCTGCTCTCCGATTCCGGGTGAAAAATTTTTCCAATTTCGGTTCAAAAAATTATCCGAAACGTCTGGAGCCTGATTTAGGGTTTACAATTCTGAGAATAAACGAAGTTTTATCTTTGAAACGTTTTATGGTCCCGGTACACGGACGAGAAGAGTCTGACTTACTACTCACCTGCGCAAACGGTCGCTAGGTGTAGAGATATGGCTACGTTATCTCGAAACAAAACTATAGATTGCAGATTTGAGAGTGTGTGTGTATGTCCGATACTCTCACTTTAAAAGTTTTTAATAGGCACCAGACAAAAGTTCATTTATCACAAAAAGGCAAGAGAAAAAGGGAAATTAAACAAAGCCCTTTATAAAGAAACTCACAAAAAAGGATAGTTCCCGCCAGACGCAATCACGCAGAATCTACTCCCCCTTCCGAACAACTGCAATCAAGACTAATGCAATACTGAACTGAACATTTTCAATGTGCGCCTTTTATACTGCGCAATTAGCTAGTCAAGCCAGACATGTCTGCTTTGTAACACGGTTTTTATGCATCGTTTATGCATTTAACATGCATCGTGCGGGAAACTCCGAGTGTGCGCGAAGCGCAGGAGTTTCGCACACGAGGGCTTCCCGCCCGATGAATTTACAAAACTGGGAATGCAAAACCGTGCTACAGAGGACTTGTATAACGAATAAGCCTTTCTCACCACGGTTAAAACCTTTAAAATAAATAAAATATTAATTTTACTGAGATAAGTACCCCGACTACAATTACCTAGTTTTCGTTCCAAATATATGTACATGTGTTTAAAAGTCATTAAAATGCAAAAATGTAATTTTTTAGCGAGACAAGAACACATATTGATATTACATAATCTCCGTGCTACAAATTATAAAACGTGGTGGTAGTGTGCTACAAATAATTTGTAGCACGATGCACGTCAGAGCGTGCTCTCATCTATATGTAAGAACAATCTTTAATAAAAAAATAGATATGAGCAAGAGTACATAATATATAAGAGTGTGACAGCAGGCAAGCTCTCTGTTATCAGCACTAGGTACATGCTATGTTCGCTAACGGCTGACCCCCCCACAAACGTGTATGTGCTCTTCAAAGAAATTTGCACGCTATGTTTGTGTTCTAAAGCTTGCAACAGACGCACATTGAACCAACTGAGTAGTTGTGTTTTCGAGCTTTAACACGCAAAGATAGCGTGCAAATTTCTTTGAAGAGCACATACACGTTTGTGGGGGGGTCAGCCGTTAGCGAACATAGCATGTACCTTGAGCTGATAAGAGAGAGCTTGCCTGCTGTCACACTCTTATCTATTATGTACTCTTGA
>JASAND010014574.1:0-29852 GCA_030248195.1 Trissonchulus latispiculum
ATTATTTCTACTTTTCGTTTTTTTCAGTAATTTTTTTGAAAGCTAACGTGTTATTCTTTTTACTAAAGCTACGTTTTGTTATTTACTTTTTGGAATTTATTACGGAATTCTTGTACTCTTTGAAAAGCAAGCGATTATTTTGAAGCTATTTAGGTGTTTTGTTGTTGTTGTTGAAGCTACTTACTTAAAGAGGCTATATACTACGTTCATTAATTAAAACGCCTCATACACTACGTTTAATTTGAAGATCTTTGATTTGACGTTTAGCTTGCTCATATAATTCTTTTGCAGTATTTAATCAGTATTCTTCTTTTGTTCGTTAACTGGTATTTTTCTTGTACTAATCTTAAGGCAGTCTATGCATAATCTACTTCATTTTTGTATTTTTGTTTGTTGTTTTGTGAATCTCATTAATATGTGTGACAGCTTAGCCCATATCCTGAAAGCTGTAAAGTGCAAAACATTAAAGGCATCGAAAAGAGGCAAAAGAGGTCTATTAATGATAAACGAAAGACCATAAAATATGTGATGCCTGCACTTAGTAGTTTAGGGTTTAGATAGAACAGCTTTATTGATTATGATTGTATTGCTTATTTTTGACGGGCAAGCTAAGCGGAAGCTATTCATTTGGTGTTATTTGGAACTTATCTAGTTTGGAATTTTTGGAAATATATAATTAATTTTTGTTTTTGTTTTTGTGGTTTTTGGTGTACAGATAGTTCGTTAGTTATTTGCTTTGTATTTTTGCTATTTAGTCATTTAGTATCTAGTTGTAGTTTCTTATCTTTAATTCTTATCTTACACTTAAATTCAGCTGATTTGCCATTTCAAGGGTGTAAAGTAGCTCTTATCTTTTTCTTTTCTTTTTTCTATCTTGAACTTAGACTTTAAAGCTCGGAGAAACATGGTATACTGAGTGTAATTATGTGTTTTGTACTTAAGTAGAATCTCATTTTTAATCTTTGAAGTGAAGCTTTAGTCATTTTGTAAAAAGATGATCTTTGTAAATCCTTTGAAAACTCTTTACTATCTTTCTCTTTTCTATCTTTCTATCTTTTCACTTATGCTATTAGTTTAATCTCTAACGATTCTCAATTTTGGAAATTTTTAGGGTATATTTGTATGTCTAATCCACTTTTTTTCAGCTTTACAGCTCTCTTTTGGTGCTTTCAACGGTGCTTTATTGCTCAATCAACATCCCACCGATGAGTCCCCTGCCATAAAATTAGTGCCTCAACCCAGTATCTGCCATTTACCACGAAAGACTTTTGAATTTAGAATTTTTGTATTTAGTCCATTTGTTAGTCTTTATGACTGTACTTTACCTTTTGTCTTTATCTCTGTGTCTTTAATTTTTGCCTTATATGAATCATTTCTCCTTCTCTGTCATTCCATTGTTTATTTTTTGTGTTTAGCTAGGACTTTTCTCTGTTGTGACTTTTGTTGTGATTTTCTGTATTTGTCTTAGTCCTTAATTAGTTGGTTTTAGTCAGGTTATTTGTATTGTCATTGTTGCCATTCGTGGGCACTCATTTTTTTTCGCCGGGGGATGAACGGCTTGATTGTGTTGTGAACTTGATGAACGATTGTGTTGTTAGCTAGTTTAGGAACTTTGAAAATTCTTATTTTCAATTTAAAGAAAATTGATTTGTTTTTGCTTTTGAGTTAGGTTTGGTTTAGTTTAGGACTTTTGTGAAATTATTTTGATGTTTTCTAGTTCTTCTATT
The DNA here is from genome assembly GCA_030248195.1 of Trissonchulus latispiculum. Taxonomy (NCBI): domain Eukaryota; kingdom Metazoa; phylum Nematoda; class Enoplea; order Enoplida; family Ironidae; genus Trissonchulus; species Trissonchulus latispiculum. The sequence continues at coordinate 1,728 of JASAND010014574.1, forward strand.
GTTCTTTTTAAATTACCATTTTCTTCTTTGCTTTCTGATGATTAAGTTAGGCCAAAGAGTTGAGTTAGGACGAAAAGCACTGTACATGGTAGTTTCTGCTTCTTCTCTATATTTCTCTATTTCTGTTATTCCTGAGTATTGGCTCTTAGTCTGTATTTTTGTTGTTTTTGTCTAATTCTGTATTTTTTTGTGTTACCTATGTTAATCTTTGAACTGTTAGCTTTAAGCTATATGTTACCTTATAAAATATGCAGTTTAATGCCAGGTGTAAAATCCATTTAACCGTTATGTTGTGTGTGTTATCTGCTATATAAAAATCTTTGTACTGTTGTAAAGAATACTTTTGTCGTATTTAGTGGAACTTGAATTGTTGTAAAGGTAAATGTAATACGTTATTCTTTTGAACTGCTGTACAGATATAATATGTGGTATTTAGCTTTGTATAGTTAGTTAATTTTTGTATTGTGCCGGCTTTATAAACGTATTTGTAAGTGTGTTTGGTTTTGTGTGTAATTGTGGGATTTTGTGTGATTGTTATGGTCTTTTATTCATAGTGGCTAAAGGGTACTACTATTTTCATTTGTGGGTTCGTTACTCGACTATTTCTTTCGATTCTTTCTCTTTTCTAATTCTTTAGATTGAAACACTACTTCGCTTTAAAATGCTATCAACTTTGTTTAATATTGAAGTATAAACCCCTATTTTTGGTTCTTAGCCTATACTCTTGAATTACCATTAGCTACCACTTTTCTATTATCTTTCTGAAAATTTTTATTCTTTGGTAAACTGCTTGGTTTACTATTTGAAGTTCTTTTTGTTATCATGGGTAGTAAATGCGCCAGGACTTCTTATGGTTGCTTACTGGTCGCCCATGTCATATGCTTGAAAGTACTTTTCTCTTAAATTTTACCATCTTAAAACTCTTAGCTATTATGGTAGCATCTCTCTTTTACCTTGGAAATTTAATCAGGCGCTAAAATCTTTCGCCAGGGGATAATGTTAAGTACTCGCTACGCGAAGTGTAGTTCACTAATCTTTTGAATGATTTCTTTATCACTACCGTGTAGAAATCTCGGTTTTGACCCTTTCGTTAATTAGCCAAATTAATCAATTAGTCAGTTGATGTGTAACTTTCATTGCGTACGGTCGGCCTGCGGGCATTGCATACTTATACGGTATTAACTGTGTTGCTATTAGTGGTATTCCTCCAGTAAATTAGTAAGTTCTTGTCAGTAAATTGATGATGCCTTTTACGGTTTATTAGGGTAGGCTTTAGTTAGTTAGTTAGGGGTCTATTTTTGCGACTGTTGCACCCTTCGAGTTTACCTGCAATTGAGTAGCCTCCTTAATCGCCGGTAAATACCGGACAGTTTGCCGGTGGTTAATAATACTGTCTCTATTTTATTAAATTTGATGTATCTAATTGACATAGTTTTGATAAATTATTATCTTGTGAAAGCGCCGCAGCCATTCAGAAACCCACAACATTCGTTTTCTCTGCGAAAATCAGTCACGACTTAGCAATATTTACATGTACAAAAATTCAAATTTTTTCAAATATTCGGTGGAATTTAAAGGTGCGTCCAGGATAGTATATTCGTCGGTGACTTTGATACTGCAAATTAAAACGTGGCAAACTGAAAAAGAAAGTTTAGCGTTTTCTTGGGATAACCACTATTTTATCCTCAGCACTGCTCATGTTAGGTGAGCGGACCATTTCACGCTTTAAGCCATTTATATTTAGTATTTATTATTAGTGATTCTAATTAAAAATTCCTCTTTTCTCTGAAGTTTCGTTAAGTTCTAAAAGGCCTGCATCCAGAAAGGCCTGACCTTGCAGGAATGAGTAGCGAATACTTGACGATAGCTTAAGGTTAGGTGCCCCACCTGGAGAAATTTTAATTTCACACATTGTTTTTACATATTTATTGTCCAATATTATATGCACAACTTTAAATTCTAATTTGTTTTGTTATGTTGTTGCACGATTTGTTGCTGCCACTGTCTTTTAATTGCATGGATTCTTAAAATGGTTGCAAAGCGATCGAACAGAAGAAAAATAGGCAATTTTATCAATTTCAAGTTTACAGCTGCTACGTCGTCTGGCGTTATTGAAACGTACCTTTTTTACTTAGTGCCACTCCCCTGTTGCTTTCGCATGTAGGGGTAGTGCCAGCCCCAATTTTGTCTATCTAAGTGGGAGTGGAGCCTAGGTCTGGCACTGAACAATTGCTGCATGCAATTATCCGAGGCGTCATCAAGGGTACTGCCGGGGCAGAAGTGACCACGCTGCTTTCATCGCACCGTGTTCACCCCGCAGAGGTTTCCCCGCATAGACGGCCAACTCCTTTCAAATCTCGGACAATTAGCAATTACATTCTGGTGGGATAAAAGGCAATAGAGTACATCTGTACCAAGTCCATCTTATGAACTGTTGCTGGCTGGCCACAGAAAACTTTGAATAACAATTTTGAAGTATTTTTGAGAATTTCTTCTAGTGTTGTTTTGTTTCTTTGGTGGCTTGTGCAGTACCCATATCAGCTTCTGCTGAGTACTGATCAGCTGTGTGTTAGAAATTAAGTTAAGCTGGCTACGAATGCAGTAGAAACTTCATGTTAGCTGACGTCTCTACTGAACCAGCAATAATTAATAATTCAGTCACATTAATTGTGAATTCTTTAATTTGAATATTTTATGCACAATAGACACAGAGGGACCTTTTCCTCCCTCCGTGTCTTTTGCTTTGAAATGCTATATATGACTATTATTAAAATTGAAATATTATATTTAATAAGTAACATAAAAATTATAATATTATAGTCTTAGCTTTGGTCGAATTGGCAGCGGCAGGATTGTTGATAGTGCATCCTAGAACACAAATTTGCAGACGTGTAGGCACAGGAGCCTGCTAAGCTCCCCATTGTGCTATTCATTTGATTTGTCCAGGGTGAGCGCGGAGGTCGATGTATCTGTCTACTTTTTTTGTGCCTGAATCAAACGAAACTGAACAATTGACTCGAATTTACCAATTTTCATTGCCCTCCAATTTGCAGTTCCTAATTACTATTTTAGTTCCTCCAGGGGCCAGTGTCATCAAACGCCGAATCGCGGGCCGAACCGGCATCCCGTGTTCAATGCTCTTGTTGAAGATAAATAAATGAAGGCAAGCAAAATAAGCCCAGGCTAGCGAACCTACCCGGTTCCGGTGCGACGACACTATCCCCTGGAGAATATTAGATTTGACGACCGTCCTATTAGACCTAATAAAAAAGAAAAACCACCTACAACTTTATTTTCAAATCACAAATATAGACTCTAACAACTCAAACTTAGATCACAACTTGACAAAACGTTTCACAAAATGTACAAGAGACGCGACAACCAAAATACACTCGCAAAGAGCCCAATAGGGGACCACTAATCGCACCCCCACGGAAACCTACCCGACAAGATCCCCGACCACTCCACTTAAATCACAAACTATACACTGCCGAAATTCAAGTTTGCACTTCCTTTCAAAGGCACTTTGCAGAAATTGAGCATTTTCTGCAAATTTCACATTTTGTCCAACTTTGAAAAATTGTCATGGAGGCTGATAGAACGTAGGAGCTTGTTTGACTGATGTCCGACAGCGTTGCTAACAGTTTTACAGCATTTTTGCATTTGAGAAGACGCTCCCAACAGATCATCTGCCTACCACGAAGGATCTTCAGGCGTTCATACATGTGTTTGCTTTATGTCTTGTGTCTACAAAATACGCTGGCGATCTATGTGTCTTATGTTTCTGTCTTAATGTGGTTATTGGCTGACGGATCATACCAGATGAAATTTGACGACACTTTCCAAAATATTCATTTAGTATTCTAACACACTCCGCGCAATCATGCTTCAAAATGTCATAACTATCAAATGTTTATTCCCGCTAAATTCTATTCTAAACTTATTCGGGTCCAAATGTCTTTGCAGTTGAAATTGTTGATCTGAAACCTAAAGCTACCTACTCACTATATGCCTGTTATTTATTGTCAAATGTGCTTCTAGAGATGTGCTCATGAAAAATTTCAAAATTTCCGTTCAGAGCGGTTTTTGACAAATTCTGAAAGCTTTCCAGAAGCAGCATATTTATGATTACATCTAACCTAAAAATGACATTATTCTCTACGCCCTTGTCCTTGAGGCAACCTTCTAGGTTTCCCTATCGTGAGATATAGCCAATGTTCTTATTTTGGCGTATTGCGGATTAGAGATACATCCAGTAAACCGAATGCAATTCTGTCAATCTCAACTGTAAGTATGTCTATGTTGGGCTAATGCTTCTAGCCGTCTGATTACACCTAGTTGACGGATGACGGTTCTAGAAAAGATACAGTGTCTAAAACTTGATGTCGCTGTTCTAATCACACAGGCGGTGCAATTTTCGGAGTCTACCCTATCATTGAAAAGGGCCTATCCTTACTAAAGTTCTAAATTTTGGAAGAGGTTTGCCGGATGGTAGGCAAAACTACCAATGTTTTTACAAATCCGCCAAAAACTTGTTAACAAATAAGGAGCTGCAGCAATTTTCATATTTTCAGGTTAATCGTTAAGACTTGTTTACATATATCTAATTTTTGGTCAAAATGGCTTAAGAGTGCACGATTCCCGTTCTTGCCGAAAAGGGCATACCCGTCTATGCCGCTATGGGGAGGTAGTCTGCACCTCACACTTTTCCCTCACTTTGTCAAATGATTCCAGTAGCATAAAACTCTCAGAACTCTCAGAATTTCTGCTGTAAATGACGTCAGAATTTCGGCAGCGAAAATTTTACGTTGAAGATTGCAAAATTGTGTACAGGTCATTATCGGATATGCGAATATTGAATCCTTCAAAAACAGCACGGAACCTCGGGTTATGGGCTGTGTTGGTCGTCCTTCAGTTTCTGGTGGACGGCTCAGTGGCTCCGAACATTTTGTTCTTGCTTGTTCATGCTTATTATGTTTGCGCAGAAGAACCAACATCGGCAGCTGCAACTCAGCCGCAGCCGTCTGCTGGATATCGAGGGTATTTTGAATTTGTATGTACGCTTGAAGTTTATATGTGGAAATGACCATTTGTGGCATTGTTGCATTAGCTTGCTTGCGTATTAGCAAATACGTGGAATAGTGTGACAACATACTGGCACTCTGTTAATACTTTCTTGCTTGCTCCCCATTGCCTGCGTCCTAAAACTGGAAACCATCACAAATTAGACTGAGTCGTTAAGTCTGAGAATTAAGTTAATGTTGAGTTTGTACTCATTTGCTGGGTTACTTGGTGCGCAAGAGATGAGCCATTACCACCAAGAATGGCAGCTTATGGAGAGCTGTCACTATAGTTGTATTCGGGCCTTGAAGCGAACCCCACACATTTCAAATGTTTTCCAAACTAGCTTCGTCAGAAAATCAAATTTACGCTACGAGGAGCTGTCTAAGTTGTAATGAATCAGTACCACTAGCTACTGTGTGACACTGTTCTTTGCATGCCGGGCCTACACCGGGCTGGCGGGAATACTTGACTCGGGCCTCTTCGCTGGCCTCGCTAAGCTGTACGGTCCGGGAAATCTCTGAAAGGCCCAACTCTAGCTGTCACACACTTATTATTTTTGTCTTGTTTTGTATTTGTCATGTCTGTCCTGTTATATTTTTTCTGTTATGCTAAATCTCTGCTGTTTTCAAATTGGTGGGAAATGCCGTACCTCCAATACACTAGGCTTTTGCAGCTATTTGTCTCGTTGGAGCCACAGCGTTAGCAAGTGCTAACAGCCCTGCTGCTGCGCTATCTTCGCCAGCGTTAGCTGCCAAACGTCAAAAGCTAGACACTCACAGGCTGGACGTCCAATTTGGAATTATCAACGAAGGGTCAGAGAAACCAGTCAGCTTTGGCAACCCCCCTCGAATCACAGAAGATACTGCCAACGTAGACCATCAAGCTGACGTTCGATCATACTTATCAGATGAAACCTTGTGTCTTTACACAGAATCTGGAATGCTGATTGAGGATCAAGACACTACACGAGGTACTTGGCAATAATTATGTTTCATGATAAAACTTACATGGGTCTAGGAACTAGTGCTTGTACCTCAACCAGAACCTCCTATAGTAAGGAGAAGGAATAAAGTGGAGGGTTCCCTGCATATCTTGGATTCCCATTTTTTGTAGGCATTTTTAGGGAGTCCGCGAATTCGAATCCCGTTTGGTTCTTTCGGGTGTTTGTTGGTGTGGAACTTTCTTTCATTCTATAATTTTTATATAGTACTAGAATTGTACCGCTGAGAATTTCCTAAGTATCGGGCTAAGTCCGCTTCGAGGCTTCGAAGAGCTGTGCTAGCGTAATACACTTTCTGTTTTCAGTACTTGATGCACGGTAGAAGAGTCTGCCAGCTGTCATACCCTTATCTTGCTAATACTTGTAAACTTGTAACTATTTGTAATGGAATTAGTTAAACGAAAAGTCAAGTTTTGGAGAATCAATCCAAAAAGAAGGATTTGATCAATTGTCATTCGAAAATGCCAAAGATGATCTCAGAAAATGGTCCAAATTGTAGATTTTTGTGATTATATCTAGTATGAATGAACGTCCAAGCTGTATTTATACCTATGTGTAATTAAGAACAGGGTTGCCAATCTCTAAAATATACAGAATTCATCATAAAATATAAGGGAAGATTAGTTAGATTCAAGGTCAGGAGTGCTACTAATATTGAATGAACAATATTACAACTTGATACACATATTAGTTAGTTAGGTAGTTTGTAGAAGAAGTCTCTTAGTATTGTTCCCTTATGAAAAGCTGGTGCCTTTTCACTAGAATCTCATTATCCCTGTTTTAAGCAGTTAATAAAAGAAATCCCAAGTATCTGTACATAATGAAAAGCTGGTGCCTTATCATTAGAACTTTATTATCAAGCAGTTTACAGCCTATTGTCAATCACCCAAAGATGAAAGGAAAGCCTTAACGTAGTCGAAGAAAATGGCTAAATTTCCATTTAACAACAAGTAGCAATTTCAGTTTAATAACAAACATAATCATGGAAAGATGGTTCATTAATATAAAGTAGCTAGTATACATGATTGGTATTAATTAGCAGTAATATGTAGCTAAATATGTGCAAGTAATTATATTTAAGCGTAGGTAGTCATATTTAATGTCATTTAGCTCTTATTTCCTATTTTTGATGTTAGTTAGGTTAAATTGGTAACAATGTGAGTTAATTAGTGTTAATTAGGGTTAATTAGTGTTAATTAGGTAACAATTACGTAATGGTCGAAATTTCACGTGGAGACATGACTTAGGTTCATTCGAAAGGCAATTCTTCGCTGATTCCATTTTCTAACTCTCAAAATTGAGAAAGTTATGATCGAAAATGTTTTAGTGAAAATGTTTTCTATTTCGTAATTTCGGTCTCTTTAAAAGGTTTGTGTTAACTTAAGACTTACACAACCTTTGTGTTAAGTCCAGTCTCATTGTCTTTGCAGCTGTCTACCTCCCAGACACCGTAATAGTAAACTCTTACTACTGCGGCCATTCATTCCTCCCTACACGTGAGGCTGTCCTCACCTGAACTTTAGGCTGGCCTCAGTCCAGCAGAAGATTTGCCTCTCGAAAAGAGAGTTAGCACACACTTTTCTCCAATTTTAATTTTTTGGAGGGGGCATAATTGCCCCAAAAATATATTAAACAGAAGTAAAAGACAGTAAACTTAGGTAGTTAAGCACGTAGAATCTACTAATATAGTTTTTGTTTAATTAGAATATACGTAAGGTTAACTATGTGCATATTTTTTCATCTTTTTGTGTTTTATTTGCCTCTTTGTCCTCGATCAAGTGAGGACAAGGAGTTTCCAGCAACAAGAAGCAATTGTTGCTAAGGTTAATGACCAGCGTCCCTTGTTTTCGGCCAAAAGTTCAAGTCAAAATTAAAAGTGAGGGGCCTGAAAACAAGGAAATAGTAAACATTTATTAACCGTAATAAAGTAATTCTTTCGTTCAATTTAACCCATTGGAATCTTATCTATTTCATGCCTGTTCTGAATGGCCTAAGTCTTTCACCTTTTTGTCAATTTTTGAGCAAGTCAAGATCCTAAAATAAAACCTAAAAACCTAAAATTTTATAAAATTCGCCCAAGTTTCTTCCCCGAAATTTATCAAAAAGTTGGTCAGTTGGGGGCAATATTTCGCCATTATCATTAATTTGAGCCCCCAACTGAACTCCAGGCCAAAAAGAGCCTGGAGCTTTCTGTGTAAAAGATAGGAAGCTTCTAGAAGTTTCTAGAAGCTTTCCTCCAAAATTAAAGGAACCGCGCTAATTACAAACTGTCGGCGAGCTGTCGCTCGCCCCCCCCCCCAACTTTCAAAATTCCAGTCAGTGCTCGTTTAGTCACGGCCGAAAGCGGTCGCAAAATGTCCCCATATCCCCCGTATACTGCTTCTCGTGTCACTGGTGTGACACGGGAAATTAGCAGTACACACCCCCAAAACACACCAAAAAATTTAGGGATCTCTTATTCCTTTGGGCCGGAGAGGTAAACTGTGTTCACACCCGAGCACCTACAACTTGAGTGGCCGCATGGACCTCTTATGTCCGGCTTTAATTTGCTGATAAGGACAAAAAACTTAGGTTTTATATTGTGGTCCTTTTTGGCCAATTTTATATTATTGTGCTTCAGCCATTTGGCCCTTTTTGTATTTTAAGGTCGCACATCCCTTACATTCAGTCCACTTTTGAAAGCTATAAATTACTCAATATTGAGAGTTATGAATTGAGCGACATATCAAACTGAAGCTCTGCATCTTCTGCATCGCTTGGCATCATTGAAATGTGTCTAACTAGTTTGGATTTTTCGCAAACTTACCAAACGCGGCCACAATTTTCGACCAAAATTTTTTCTGAAAAAATTCTAAGCAACAAGAAAATGGTTGTATCCAATGTGTTTATGAGATAACTTGCCAGGGACGGTTTTTTGATTTTGTCAAAATATCATTTCAGTATGCAGAAATTGAGCATTTTCTGAAAATTTGGCAATTTATCCAACTTTGAAAAATCATTCCTCTTGATTGGAGGCTGATAAAGAGAAAAACAAAAAACCGCCCCGGGCAAATTGTCCATCCATACTGTGTGCAAAATTTCTTTTAGATCCACCCATTGGTTCTGGAGCAATCTTCGGTCAAAACATTTTGGCCGCAATCTGAAGAAATCAGTTATTCTACCAGAACTTTAGACTCATTCAGTGTACAGGGCTCTAATTAACCTAGTTTGTACCTCTTTCGAAGCTCTTTCATTGAGTATAAACTGTCTACGCTTGTAGTGTACACTGGCTCTAATTCGACAAAACCTGTTTTCAGCAAGATCCTGTCAAAAATAATCAATTTTCGAGCAAAAATTCATCAAAAATTCTCTTCTCTAAAACGATAAGAGCTGGAGACTTATGTCTGAAAGCAAAGTTGTAGAGCACATAATAAGCTTTAAAATGATTATAGTTGTTGGGAATAATTTTTTGAATATAGTTCTAGAACTTCAAATTTCTGTTTCCCACTGTACATGAATGTTATGAAGCTGGCTGTTTTGCAGGACGTTTATTATCATTCCCGATGTATTTTCTAAAGATTTGAATAAAATCGGGCAATAATTGCACTTTCTGCAACTATATCTGCACGTAAGGGGAGCACGACCTTAAGGGGGGGATCGCAGGGTTCCAAATTTTATAGTCGCCGATTTCGCTCATTTTCGGGTGTAATATACCCCCATATGTGTCCAAAAACAAGACACATTTTTAGAGTTCAGGGTCAATCCAGCTAAGAGATATTGCAGTTCAACTTCCTACAATTTAGTATTTACGCCACCATGCCTCGCTAAGGGCAACGAAGACGTGTACACATAGGATGACAAAATACTACGGTATGGTCAATACATCAAATTGAAGCTTCTATCTTGGGCTATTTATTGCTGTGCAAATGACAATGATACGCCAAGCAACGAGCGAGAAACGGCGTTTGAACCATTTGATCGAGCTCCTTCCGACTGTTATTTACTTCAAACTTTAATGCGGCTTAACTTTCTCATACTGCTTTGTAGAGACTTGGTGCAAGAAGATAAAATGTTCAGGACACCGAGAGCTTCAATTTGATATAAAATTTGGCTGTATTTGAAAAATCTGAAAATTTGCCATTTTTTGACTCTAGGCCTCCGTCATCGGACTAAGGCGTGCATACACAGTTAAACACCAGCAATTGCCGTAAAATTTAGCACACATCTTCCTTTCATATGTGCAAACTGGCTCACCGAATTTGGTTGGAATAGCTCGGTTTCATCCGACTTATGGACCATTATATCCAAAAAATTGAGAAAATGACGTTTTTTTGAGGCAAAACGCAAACGCGGTAACCAAAAGTATGAACTATCCACAAGTAGCACCATGGATTTTGCGTATGGAAATTGAAGCTCTATTTGTGTACCGTGTTAATATCTATACGCGAAATCTGTGCAGTAAACGGTTAGTTCAGGCCACGACGAAACATTTCTTTGGTGACGTTTTTGTAAGTCAAATTTGTGCAAAAACCGGCTTCACCCAACTTTGAAAATTTTTAGAAAATCGCTGAGCTAACGCAAAAACACCTCATATAGATATTAACACGCTACCTAGTCCAGATTAACATTTTGCCCAGCTATAGCTCGTTTGCTCTTGCACAGCTTTCAAACTTTTGGTTACCGCGAAATTTTCCTAACTTTTTCGTTTTCCTATGTTTAACACATGCCGGGGCCACCTTTGGAGGACTATTGTGAATGATAGGGAAAGTTTTGCAACAAACGCAACTGTCTTATTTTGGGGACCCATGGGGACTACAAAATATGTGAAAATAAGAAAAATCGGAGAAGGTCGAAAATTCGCGACCCCCCCCTTAAGGCCAAATGGCCGCCCTGTTTACTGAACCCGAACCGCGGCCAGGAGGCCAGTATCTTACATTTTTGGGCCCTTGAGCCCCGATTTTTCAGTACTTTTGACCTGATGGCCAGTTTTATGTTTTCTAGCATGATGGGCTTCCGAGCCAGCTTAATTTCTTTATTCCTTAACTTTATTATTATTTTATGATTTTAAACTTAAGGACAGCTCATGTAAACTCCTCCCGTTCGACGGAGGTCTTGAGACATGTCCTCTCTATCTTTCTTTTTGTTTCTATTTCGCCAAGCCACGGCCTTGTTTAGCCAAAATTATGTTTCTTTTCTTATTGAAGTACTCCTTTTTTCTTCTCTTTTTCGTTGTCACTTTTCGGGGTTATTTTAGTAGTGTTTAACAAGATTCTGAGTGGAACCCCAACCTCTGAGTTTAAGATAGAGGGTCACTTTGCTACGACCCCAAAACTAATAAGTTAATTAGTAGAATTAATTTCCCCACAGCCAGCAACAAGGAGTTGCCGGCCATGATTTCAAAAAAAGGCCTCGCTTAGTTTAAAATCAGCAGTTTTATGTTGAATATATATATATATATATATATATATATATATATATATATATATATATATATATATATATATATATATATATATATATATATATATATATATATATATATATATGTGTGTGTGTGTGTGTGTGTGTGTGTGTAAAGAAAAGGCTACTTGGGGGTCGTTTTTTTCTTCAGATCCTTAGTAACCTCCCTATCTAGTACTATCAAATGTCAATATTCAAGCCTTCCTTCCGACCTTCCTTCAAGCCTTCATTGACCTTCCGTTGTAATCTAGCGAGTTTGGCCCCTGGAGGATCAAAAGAGCAAATAGCCTAAGAAAGTCAATCTCAACTTTACTCGCTTCATTACATATTGTTTTGCTGTCTGGGTACGCAGTCAGGCTGAAGGTGATGATTTTTGGGGATATGCATGGAAGCCTACGGCCCAAATAAAGTTGAAATTTGATTAAACTTATTTACAATTTCTGTTTTAAAATGTCTATGTTTCGGGATTGGTTTTTTGCCTACTTCTGTCTGGTCTAGTCGCTACTCTCTATAGTATCACCCATTTTTTATGCCCCAATCAGTCTCCAACTGTCTGCCAAGATCAGTGGATCCGCGAGAAATAAGACCTACTTTAGATGCTGAAGGTCGACCCGTCCTGTCCTGGAAGAGCTTAGCAAACCGAAAGTTCATATCTCGATATCGTGAAGTGCATCAAATCATGTATTCCGATTCTAAATGCAATGCAGGTGGCACGCGGAACTGTTTGCAGTTGGCTATAAGCTCAACTGTTTGGAAGTTTTATGCCTTACGTTACTGTACTGTTTTTGGTTAACTCGTTGATTGCTTTACTCCATTGTCTCAGTTGGTTGGCTATCCCCTCAGTGCACACCTGAAAAGTGGTTTCTCAGCATGCCACAGGTTTCTAGTTTTTGGAGTTTTCAATTGATTGTTACCGAATATATGCAAAATAATTTTAATAGTTTTAAATCTATAGCGTACGGTTTAAATTATCACTTTTCTGTTATCTTATCCTAAGTAACTGCATTTTCGTAGACCATATTGCAATAAAAGACTATTATAAACCAGATAGACCAGCTAAAAATTGCAAAGCATGTTTGCAAGTCTTGCCGTATATGTTCGGCTTTGTTTAGTTTTCTGCAGTATATCTGGGATGCAATGTCTGATTAGACATTTTGATGATGTTTGATTTAGTTTCCAGGCTAGCACAGACAAGCTTTTGATTTGAACACTCTTAACCTGATCTGACGGTCACTCTACTTAATCCCTTAGTCAATTAGTTATTAAGTAGCTGGTGTTGCTCAGTTTGCATTGACAAATCAGAAATTTCCACTGCTTGTCAGTTAACGCTGCTTTGGAGCTTATCAATCTTTTTCTCCATAAATCACGATGATTCCGACTCCAAGCGACTAAAGGTAAGCCGATTACCTCTGCAACTAGACTCGTACCATTGATTGACAGCAACTACACTTCCTGTAATTGGATACTAACTATTGGTAAATCGTAACAGCGACAATATCCTTCTGTGTCACGAGTTATTGTGACGCACATGGAGGCGAACTTTGATTTTAACTATATTGATAACCCTGTTTAACTAATACTGATATTTTAGGAGGGAAACGATAGAAGGGGCAAGTTATTCATTCTGTACTCTTGCATGTGCGGATAGAAATTGAATTCAAACTGGCACAAGTTTCAAGATGTCAGATCTGGTCTTTAAGCTAACCTTTTGCCTATAGTGTGGAGGTCTACCTTATTTTGTTGTGTTTGGTACAACGACTTGGAAAGGGAGGGAAAAGAAGTGGTGTCTTTTAATTGCAGTAAATTCCGATTCGTCTCCATTAAAAGTACTATCAATCTCGTACAGCCCCTGATAATTTTATTGTTTTCTTTTCAAAATCCAAAAAGGACGAGCTATGCTAATCCAGTTTTCATTAATGGAGCAACAAAAATATTTGTGTCGATAAAGAATGGAAATGTATGTAAGGGGTGCTAAAGTAAACCCTCAACGACTACCGGAGTTGAAATGCTTCAATAATTTTTGAATGCTCGCAAAAACTGCAAAATAATTACTTTGTGTTCATTCTCATTACGCAAATTCGCTTCTCCCTCTCCAGAATTGCACCGAACTGCAAATTTATTAATTTTAAATTTAAAAGTTGCAAATCTACAATTGGTTTCCGTCAAAGCTTCTTAACAAGTTTGCAGCTTGCTGTTTAATGGTCGCTATATTAGGAATAACACTTAACCTTCAGTTGGTGTTGCCTTCATTGGTTTTCTGTAGTTTCCCGCTTAGCATTGGGCAGACTAGTTGTCAGTGATTCTGATTGCTTTCGGGAGCCAACATTTTGCGCAAACAGGTGAATCTTATATGGAAGCCGTCTTCTGTGAAGAAACCGTTGACTCTGATTGGCGCCAATAAGGTAAGCCTTTCTGACCAAAAGCCGAATTGTGAAAATTGAATTGGTATGCATCGCTTCACTTACCTGTGGTTTGGAAACAACATTATATTCTCCAAGTCATCTTCGAAATGTTTGCCTAGTTTGTTTGAGACAAATAGGGCTAAATATCCGTGTTGGTTTCTATTGAATTCATGAATGCGTAGTATTAGTTGCACTGTATTACTATCTTATTACAACTACTGCTACCAGAGATGAAACGTGACTATTTACTGACCCGGTAATCCGGTGACCTGGTATTTTGGAAATTTTGGTTCAACCTTGGAAAAACTGGGGTTTACAAGTTGTTGAACCAGTGTGGAGCTGCCAAAGACAGTACATCGACTGCTTTGGTTATACCGCTTAGCATAATTGCCTAGGTTGTTTTTCTTTTGTAAAATATTTTTATTTGGCTTATTTTGAGAGTTATACTCAATTGAGATTCTTTGGAATTATTCTTGCTTATTCCGAACAATAACCAAATAAAGGCATGTGCGCCGAGGTTCAGAAAAAGGGAAAGAGTGGGATCTCTAATAACTATTTCCTATACTACACTTGCGTTACTTACACGTTACTTAACTACGAGTAATGTACAGTTTCCAATTTGGGGGGGGGGGGGGGGAATAGTTAAATTGGGTCTTTGGGGGGGAATAGTTAAAGAGATCCTTCTCTTCAATTTTCATTCCGTTTCAATATCGTTTTCAGTATGATTTTTATATTTCATCCACTTCGAATTTTGCATTCTCCGGTTTTGGGGCAAATCTTGGTTAAAGACAAAAATCTATTGATATTTTCGTCAGCTTTTTCCATTTTGACGTCCTCTTGGCTCCATAAGTCGATTTGTGCACAGACCCATAGTCCATTTTATGCATCAACGTAAACTAGATAATAGCGGACGTCCTACTATTTCAATTTCATAACTTTTATTTGTCCAACTGTTCGTGACTCCATTTAGTCACCCTATCCAACTCCGTTTCGTCGTCACTATTCCCTGGACTTTTCCTTACAGGTTTCTTTAAATTTCCCTATAATTTTTTAATTTTTTAGGATTGTAATTTTTATGCATGATTACGTCTTCTCGTTTTCATTTAATACATAGATTTTTTGCTAGTCTCCATCCAATTAAGCTCATGTTACAACATCTAAGTATCAAACTTGCTTACTAAGTACTTGCTTGAACCTCCAGTAGCGCAGTGGTTTCTGTAGCGCAGTGCTACAAGTGGAGGAATTAGCACGGAAAAGCGCATAAACGCATCTCTTCATTTTTCAGTAGTTACACATCAAATTTCATTTAAAGTTTCGAATAAAACCTGGTAATATAAAATCAGGATTAAAAAATAAAGAATAAAAGTGGACATTTCGACAGCAAAAGTACAACAACGCAATAAGCGGTAACAGTTATCATCTGTTCGCCGTCGTATTATTACCGTATGCATATTGCTTAGTCGTGATAATCTTTGTTTGTTGGGTAAAAGGGCACATAAATTACTGCATACAATAGGAAATACGCGTACATCAAGTAGTCGTATTTTGGGGTGTATGACTGTGGTGCTTGACAAAGCAGCAAATACCATCTGCTGAAACTATTATGTTTTTGAAGCTGTAAACTCCGTAGTTTACATATATAATGGCTAAAAGGCACCTATTCACTTCCACGGTCTCGGTGAGCTTAATTTTCTCAAGTTTTGGCATAGTATGTTCTGGGTTACAACGTTTGCGAGTCTGTTTCGCTATTGGAATTCACTCCTGCACAGATATTCTAAGAGCGTACTGGAACGAAGACACAAGCATATCTGTAAAAAACTGAGTCTTTTCCCAGCTTACAGTCACCTGATTTTATCTGTGCCCTTTTACTAGGTAAGTACTAACAAGAGTACATAATAATAAGAGTATGCTACTAGGCACACTCTATGTTATCAGAGCAAAAACTATGCTCTGCACGCTAACCCACTAAGCCCACCCCCCACGCAAATCAGACCCTAGTGACCCCCCCCCGCAAATCAGTACCTAGTCGAAAAGGGGGTACGCTCACTCGCTCTATGTTTATGTGCTTAAGGGGGGGGGTCGCTTTAGTCAAAATCTATAGTCACGGATTTCGCTCGTTTTCACACACAATATAGGTGCATATGTTCTCAAAAACAAGATAAAACATTAGAATTCGAAATCAAACTGTGACAAAGATATTCAGGGTCAAAGTTGGAAAACTTGAAAATCGCTGTGATTTGCCCTCCAAGGTCAGGCTGAGACAGAACTGCAGCGAAATTTGGGTCAACTAATATGGCAAATTAATCGTATGGGTTGGCTAATATTTTAATACTAAAACGACTCCGGGATATCCAGCCAGTCGTTGACAGTATATTTTTCAATTGTGAACTGAGCCTTTTTCAGCTAACTGTGCCCTAAACTTTAACTTGCTCTAACTTTCAGATACTACATTTCGGACACATAGTTCTATTAGAAAAGTTGTTCAGCTCGTCAGTAGCTATCGAATGATACTCAATTTGTCTATATTTAAGACATTTCAAAAATTGACTTTTGTGACCAAAAGAGATCAAAGGAGCCGACACTACAGAAAAGTTCTACCTTGAAGCATTTGCCTTTAGCATAATATCCGGCTGGCATTGAGAGATTTATGTGCCAATTTTGGTGACTCTTGAGTGGGTAACGAGTGAGAAATTATTAAAAGAGCGTGAAAATTGTGCAAAATGATGATTTTTGGCAAAATTAGCAGATTTTGTGGCAAGTTTTTTGAGAGCACTACAAATGGTAGAAATTTGCAACGACTGTCAAAAGAATTCTGTGTATACGTAGAGTGCAATTATCTATAAGCGATTTCTGTAGCTTTTGCCAATCGTGCAGGAGAGGCGAAAATGTTTTGCTGGTCCTGTTTTTCGTGGTACAAAGGTACAAAAAGCACCAATTTTCCAAAATTTTGACTTTGAAAAACCGCCAAAAATCCTCCATTCAACAAAACTGAACCAGAAGGGTTATTTGCACTCTCCGATATGTGCTTAACATGTACAACACAGTTGTAGCGCTGTATCTATCATACAGCAAAAAATTTTTCTGCCACAAGCTTTTTAACCTAACTTTTTCATTTTCCTATGTTTAACACATGTCAAGGTCACCTTTGAAAGGCTCTACAAAACGATTGAAGCAATATTACGCAAAACGCACCTGTGTTGTTTTGAGGACCCATTAGGACTACAAAATACGTGAAAATGAGCAAAATCGGAGATGGTCGAAAAATCGGCCAAAAAGCGACCCCCCCCCTTAAGCTCGAAAACACAAGCAGTGCGTGCGCGGATTTTGTGCCTGCTTCGAGCTTTAGAACACAAACATAGCGCTCAAAATTCTTTGAAGTGAAGGGTCGTTTGCGAGCAGAGCATAGTTTTTGCTCTGATAACATAGAGTGTGCCTAGTGGTACACTCTTATATTATGTACTCTTGGTACTAACAAATACTTATGACTGATAGTGATACTCATCAAATTAGCGTAAACATTTATTCAGAAACTAGTCTTGATATTAATCAAGCGAGTGAAGTTCCCTGAGAACAACATGAAGTACTTAATCTGCGTTAATTTAAGAATTTCAGAATTCATAAGGAAAGGGCTAAAGATGCGCTTGAAAGGTTCAAATTAAACAACGACATGCTGGATGAATTACTTGGTGCTGTTTTGTTCGGGCCATACATCTTGGGCTATCTCAACATCAAAAATCAAGTTTTGGCAATAATACCGATGCTGTATGAGATTGCAACGCAATGGGATTGTGCAATGGTAAATTATAATATCACCTTTGTCCACTTGCTAATGCAAATCGGCTATCGATGTGAAGACGTCATGGTTAGTCATGCTTCAGACGGAGTCAGGTCAAGACATATTGAAGATGTCTGTCGCTTTTATTTATTCTCTACGTTTCCTAACTGTTTTTCAATCAAATTTGGCAGGCAAAGGTTTACTGGACCTACAGCAGAGAAGCTAAAGACAGTTTGATTCTTGCTTTCTAATGTAAACATTGTACCCTACAGCGTACTGTACCAGGGGCTCGGCCATTTGGTTTCTGATAATGCAAGTGAGAGAACCAGGCACCTACGCAATGGTTACAATGCTTATGTAAGCGCTAAGCGCTTACAACAACATACAACAACATACTATGTAGAAAAGCAGGCGTGCCGTATTATACTATACTAAAGACAAGAAAACTACACATTTGTACGTATAGCGTGATCAAATCTCTACAGTTCTCCCTTCCTCTAATTGTAAGCTCATCTGGTATACGTTCTCGTGCCGGGATCATAACTCAAGGGTGGTCTTCGCTTGCGTTGAGGCCTTCCAGGAATGAACATTTCCTTCCAGGATAGGAGGCGTGGTGGAAGATGATGCTGCATTGGTTGTGGTTGATCCAGAGTTGGTCGCAAGCCGCGGGCGGGGCGGTACCCGCGGGGCGGGGCGGATATCACCAAATTTCAATACCTATCGGGTATCTGTGCGGGCCTAACCTAAACATTTCAACTATTTTTGTCTAAAACTAAGTAAAATTTACCAGTTAAACAGAACATACTGCATTTGCATTTGCACCTCTCATTTAGTTTTGAAAGTTTTCTGAACTGTAATAGTGGGTCTGTGCTACTTTGCTTAAAAGAGCGGACCAGTCATCTCGGCACGACTCATATATACTTTCAGCGATTTCAAACCCGATAAAACTTAAATGTTTGCGTGACTATATACTGTAAGATTTTCAGTCTTCTTATCCGACACAGTTCCTGAGTCTACAAGGTTTAGAGACGTTTGCTTAATAAACCTAGAATTGTATTAATTTAGTTGAACCTATGTAGTTGAATGAGTTTTCACAAATATTTATTTAGTTTTTAATATTAATCTGTTGCCGGATTGTAGATAGAAGTATTCTTGTTTATGATTAAAAATAGAGGTCACTACGAACTAAAGCCAATATAGGCACAAGTAACAGCGACAAAGGAACCAGGAAGGGGAACATGAATATGAACAAAACTGCCTTTAAAAAGGAGCGGAAACCTAATTTTCGGAATAGGAGCAAAAACTGGGTTCTAACAAGAACAGGAACGGAAACCTATTTTTACGAACCGGAAGGAAATTCATTTTCAGGAGCAGGACCGAAAACAGATGTTTGTTTGCAGTAACCACAATTCCAGTTTAATTTCAGTAGCAGGAACGAGAGTTTAATTTCAAACAGGGGTCTATTTTACACCCATAATTTCCACCTTAAAGCATATTTGAGCTTGCGGGTGGTCGGTCAATGTATAAAAATCTTATTTGCTAGACTAAATCCGCATATTAAGGAAAGTCATAGTGACATTACATACAAGGTAATAAATATCAAAGCAGGTCATGTGGAGACCTTGTGATCTTTTTAATTTCATGTTTCGGTTCCTGGAGTTTATCCGATTTCGTTCCTGTTCCTATTTCTGTTCCTGTTAAAGGTTTTAGATGTCACCTTAAAATGTCAAGCAAGCTTTTTCGAAAGTCATCAAGAAATTAAAATGATGATTTTTATTTTTCATTTATTTGTTTTAATTTTCAAAGATTCTGATGCACTATTTGCTTGCAACGCATTTTTACGATTATTTCAGTGTACGTATATTTCGCACTAAAAAAGTTAACGATAAAACAGACATACCTAAGAAAATGAAAATTTCCGTTATAATTTAGTTTTCCACAAAGGCGGCGCAAAAAAAATTTTGCGGGTTATCTTGCGGGTATATATCTTGCGGGTATCACGTGTCTGCGGGATGCGGGCCGCGGGGCGGGGCGGGGCGGGGCGGGTACCCTTCTGCGGGCCGCGGGCCGGGGCGGGTAGCAAAAATCCGGCCCGCGACCAACTCTGGGTTGATCCGCATTTAACGGTCTGGTGGGGAAAATCCGCACAATACCAAGGCACTTCTGGCTCTGATGTAACACCAGCAGTTCTGACGTCGGCCTCAATATCCACAGCTTTGAGAGACCGCGACCATAATTGATCTATATGCCTGATCCAAACTCCGCTGTCAGTTTGGACCTTGTAAAGATATTTCCCAATTCTTTCCAAAATCATTCCCAGAACCCACATTGGAGCGGTCGCAATGTTGCGTTCCCAAACTTGCTGATATTTTTTGGAAGTTGCGGGTTCTTGAGCTTCCGCCATGACCATGATCCTGTGAAAATTCTTTTATCAGGTCAATCCTGCGCCGAACAGGAAACTTGAACATCAATTGAGCCGGACTTTTTCCAGTGACAGGATTCGGACTCGGCCGATACGCGAAAGGAATCTTTGAAGACTAATCGAATCGGACCCAAAAACTTTCATTTTTTTCTTTGAACGTACCCACCATTCTCTCTGCTAACCAAACAAACCAGATTGCTCCTTGAAACGGCCCTAGAAAATTTACATGAATCCTGTTCCACGGGTTGCTTTCATGACGCCACTCCACTGACTTGCTGACAGATCTTGGGGCAGACTTGCTTGAGTAGCAACCCTGGCATCTGCGGGGCCATATCGTCGATATCTCCATTGACACCAGGCCACCATACCAAGCTTCGGCAGGATTGCTTCATTCGTCCAGTTCCTATATGATCAGCGTGCGACTCATTCAAAATCTTTTTCTGCAATGATGCTGGTATCTCTCCGAACAAGGCAATCATGGGACAATGTCAGTTCCTCTCTTCATGTGAAGTAAGGCAACAAATGTTTTTCTTTAGAAGACAGCTTCATTGGCCATTTTGTTTTAGCATATTTCAGAATGGTACTGGGAACGGGATCATTTGCAGTTGCACAGACTATGTCAATCCCTGTAAATGGCAAGGCGTTAATAGCAGAAGATATAAGAGCATTCACCTCTTCCACAATAGGATTTTCTTTGTCGTCCTTTGTGTCAGACATCGGAAATATTTATTGGATATTCAATCAGCATTGAAATGCTCAGATGAGCTTCGATATTCAATATCATAAGAGAATCTGGAAAGGACGATTGCCCATCTCTGTAGTCGATTTGCTGCATATGTCGGTATGCCATCATGAGGACCAAACATATTAAGCAGAGGCTTGCGGTCAGTGTCTAGTGTGAGCTTTCTGCCATAAAGATATATGAAAAACTTTTTCAAACCAAACATTATGGAAAATGCCTCTTTCTCAATCTGAGACAATTTCTTTTCAGCTGAAGACAGAGGTTTTGATGCAGTGGCCACCATTTCTTCGACTCCACCTTCTCGCCGGTGCTATAATACTGCACCAACGCCGATGTCAGAGGCATCATATGACTATATTAAAGGCCTGTCTGGACTACATCTTACACGGAAAGGTTTTTCTGTCAGTGCTAACTTAAAGGCAGTTAAACTGTCCTGACATTGTTTACTCCAGTTTCAAACTGCATCTTTCAGAAGCATTTGATAAAGCGATGCTGCCTTGCTCGCCAGATCTGGGATTAAGGAACCTTAGGTTGTATGTATGTATATGCTTTCTTAACTAAAGGTTACAGCCCATTTTAATATCATACCAGTAACCTGGCTTGACGTTTTCAGATTTTCGGATTGCTTCTAGCCTAGAATTTTGATGTGAGGTGCCGCGGAGATGGTTTGATCGACCGTAGAGATATTTTTTATCCTGTACGTCTTTGGTTGAAATAAGCACAAGCTGTGTCTTTTGAACATTTAGTTTCAGAAAATTGTTCGTTAGGTAATCGTGAAGGGTCTTAAAGCGGACCTATAACCAGTTTATTGATTCCAGTAGGGTAGCTCCTATTCCCAAGATGGTGGTGTCGTCGGCATAGCGCAAAGACGCAATTTCTGGATGTACCCATGCTAGATCTACATAGAACAAGATGAACAGCAGCGGAGATAAGAGGGAACCCTAAGGAACTCCGACTAAGAGTTTTTTGCACTTGATGGTGCGCGCCCACACTTTACAATATGAGTTCTAGAGTTCAAGAAGCTTTCAAGTTGTAGGCTGCTGTTGCAAAACCAAAACCTCTGGGTTTCGCCAAGAGGCGCTTGTGACAAGTAGTATATGCCTGGGTTAGATCTAGACTCAGTAAGCCAACAATGCTAGAGTAATATACTTGCTACTTAAGGAAATCAGTTATCCATACAAGCGCAGATTCCCAGCTGTCCTCTGCTCGAAAACCAACCATGTCGGGAGGTAGTAGTGGGTCAAAGTGCTTTGTAGCTTCCGCAAGAAAAGAGCCTCAAAATTTCCTTTTTACGGATGTAAGTTATTCTTGCACATTTAATTCCTGACGGAATCTTTCCGATAGAGGTGGTTGTAAAGATCAGTTAGAAGGACAGAAATAGCCGTAAATTGACATAAAAGCAAATTATGGCCAATCCCATTGAGTCCTGTTGCTTCCGTTGTATCTAGTGTTTGTAAAAATTGAAGAACATCTTGGATAAATTTAAAGTCATACTTTGGAAAACTTTTTTAATTGCCTGGACATTTCTATGAGACTGCATTGTTCTTGTTGTATTGTCATCTCATTTGTTGTCGTCGTTGTTGTCACATTGTTGGCATTGTCTGGCGTTGTTCTAACATACCACTTTGCTCACAATACTGTTTGAGTTGGCTCTCATTGCTTATCTTTGAAATTCAATAAACAAATATATCGGCTTGTGGGTCTGGTCCATTCAAAAAATTAGTTCCACCGCTACGAACTGTTGCAGAACGCTTAGTTTTAGTCTCTGTTCGATCGAACTCCTTTCCTTGAAACCTGTGTGAAGCCAAGTGCCGACGATCTTGTCCGGTTTTCTCGATTGAAGTTGGAGTGGAAGCAGCAGCTGCATGGCGTTTTCTTTGAGCAACCGGAATTTCAGATTGTCGCTCTTGTCTGGGAAGAACTGTGGGGATGTAGGTCTTACGCAGAAACTCAGACTCTTTTCGTCTTGCCTCCACTTGTCGCTCCAGTACCTGTAGCCTTGCCTCCGGTTCTTTAATAGCTGACTCATCTTTATTTCCTTTTCCGGACATGTCATCCAAGTCTGTTCTGCTGGTATGGTTGTTTTCTCTTGACCAGGAATAATAATCTTCAAGCCCTCCACAGCTTTTCCAAATCCTTCAAAAAGCCTGTCTTTATCATCGGACGAAAACTTTTCCGTAGCATAAAATATGTTCATTTTCGTGTGCTCATTCCAGCCGTCTGTCTGCGTGCGCTTAGGCCTTTTGCTTTATTTTTGGAAAGACGCAATAGGAAGCAAGATATGAAATTTACAAATTTCTAAAATACTCTAAAAAACGGAAAACTCACTTTTACGAAAAACTAAAAAGCGATCTGAGTGTATTTGCAGACTACACACAAAATTTCAAATGGTTATATATAGGATTGAAGCAGATATTTTCAAAACATTAATACATTTCCTCTTATTTATAGGTAAGGTCCGTACTGGACCGCTGCATTTGCAGATGCTATTTCTAGGATTTGTAGTTATCTCCACTACTATTCACACAAGCGACGTTCTGCCGCCCCAATTAGTGAAGGGGGAGTACACGCAGTTGTCTTTTTCAACGGCAGTCTTATGCCAAAGTCAAATCGGTACCTCGTTCAGCCGGATCTGAGTCTATAGTTTAGGATATGCAAATGGCGCTCTGGTGTTGACAATTTGGGGTGAATGAGCATCCCTATCAATTCTACAAACTTTATGATTGGTTTGGATGGTACGAGAAAGCTGCAAACGGGGTCCAAACGGGGTCCCCATTTGCAGCCAAGAAAGGCGCTGAATTTTTTAAAACGCATTAGTTCCGGAAAAATTCCACTTTGAGACGATAATGAGTCTGAAGTGCTCTCAGTCTATTTGCTTGAGTTTATGAAGATAAAATTCTGTCTCGTCCCCAGTTATAATAAAGCGCGGTGAACGAGGATAAGCATTGGCGTATCTGCACTGATTTCAAAGTTGGTTCGAAAATCCTGCACAGAAGGTCAGTTACGCAACTTTAATTACTTAAGGTGGCGATTACTTTTGGAGACATCAACTTTGAACCTTTATTACGCATTCATTCCTTGGAGTTAAGAAACCATTTTTATATCGAAATGGAGCTTAACATTTTCTCTTTCTAATGAATTCAGTTAATCTAACTTTAGTTTTTGGTAATTAATTTACTGCATTTTCGAAGTAATTTAATTTTCCAGATTTTTTGCAGAGTAAAAGTAAATTTTTTCATGAGGCATCAGCCTCAGTCACATCATTTGATTCCCCTATTAAATAGCTGAGAACCCTTTTTTAATTATTATGAAACCGCTCTTCGTTATAAAGGAATTAGCTAAAATGTAAGCGCAACCTGGATTTTGCCTACTTTTCCCAACTTTGGCAAGCGACCACTTTAGCTAGAAAGCAGCAATCGGGGCAATTAAAAAGGGCCCCTGGGAATTTTTGGGTAAAACAAAGTTGCAATACTCTAGCTTGCATAGTGAATGCTCCACAATCGCTGGAAAAAATTTGGTCATGTTTTTGCAAAAACTACATTTTTTACGATAGCAGCGTACGGGATAGCAGTTAGAAGATTATAATGTCACGGATAATCGGCCTCGACGAGACTTAAAATTGACACCCTTTGTTTAATTTTACGGCTTGCGTAGTTCAAGATATGGCGGACTATTTGATTTCTGCAAAAATGACAAGTTTTTAACGCCAAAATAAGAAAATCAGCTATATCTCACTATAGAGAAAAGCTAGAAAGGAGCTTCAAAATGCAAAAATGTAGAGCTCGACGAGATCAAGACAAGATCTTTCGAATGAGTATAGTCACAGCTATGCAGCTACTGTCTAAATACCAAAAATAGGCAAAAACGGCCCTGAACGAAGACGTCAAAGTTTCCAAGCGAGATTGTGCGGAGGGTGTGAGAATGCTAAAAGAACTTATTTTGGAAAGTTTCATCAAATTTCATCTTGCTATGAACCGTCAACCAATATTATGTACAAAAAAAGGAATCACCAACTTAAGGCTCTATTTCTTTAATTACTTCACGACCTATGTCTTTAAAGATTGAAATGGTCTGATTAAACGGATCAAAGTCAGCAGGATTAAAAGTTTAATAGTTGTTAGTAATGCTGGATTAAGGACTAAGAAAACTTATTTTTATCCATTTAAGCCGCCATTAAGGAAACAACGTTTAAGAATTTTAATCCACTTAATCCGCGTAGCTGCACTAGGATTAAAAACTAGTTGAAGTACAGGAGACGAATTACACGGATTTAAATTAATCATTACAGAAACAGCGATTAAGCACTAAGCAGGTCTGATGAAAGTTAACTCGCTAGTTTTTAATCCGAAGTCTGAATAAAGAAACAGGTTCCCTTTAATCTTTAAAGAAATAGTTCCTTAGTCAATTGTTCGGTTATAATGTAAGCTCTTCTAATTTAGTTTGAACTGACATATCCAATACTTCTGTGTACAACAGCAAATCTGAAGTTTCTAGCTTCTAGTGCTTTTCGAATAACACAGAGCCTATCAAAATCTCCTCCATGAAATTGCCAAGACTACGGACCTGCCTACTCAGTTAAATGTGAAGCAATAGCTTATACTGGAACCCTACCAGCACTTAATAACAACTACATATCCTGTAATTATGTACTGTAGAAGGAAGAGGATTGCTAACTTTATCGGCAAACAACTACAGGGGAGCCATAACAACTACTGTAAACTTTAGTACACTACCTGTTGATATCCATTTGGCGACGAACTCTGGTTCGCTTGATTTTATTTACTACCCTTTTTCGTTACAATAAAATAGTAGTAGGGAACTGAAAGATGAGACATTGATTACCATGTCCAGGCTACTGCGTTTTGCGTGCAGAAATTTAGTTCAAACTGATACTAGATAGATACTGCTTTAAGGTGGTGGTATCTTTTTGGCAGTGTTTTTTGAAAAATTGTAGGTTTCGCAATTTTTTGAGTTGGAAAGTGATCTATACATCATTTTGAAGCTTAAATTCACCTCATTTTATCAAACTAGCAAAAGAGCTTACTTTTTGAAATACAACTAAATATTGACCGTCGATCTTTGAATATTGATTTCACAAAACTGCAGAATTGGCCAAAATTTTTTTTATGTACCATGATATAAAAAATACAGCCCAATGGATATTTTTGGATTTGTCTCAGAACACAATAACACAATAACACGAAATTTCGCAGCTTCTCATTGAGTTTTCTCACCACTGGAAATGTTTAAACTGAAACCAAGAAAACGATCCTCAGAAGTGCGAATTTCCTCTCTGCCAAAAATCTCTGGAATCTGTCCAGTAGGTTTGTTCAAAACAAAATAATCGCAGTTTTGCCAAAGTGGTTTTTTGGCCGAATCTCTAGCTTAAAGCAATATTGGCAGCTATTAAGCATCGCTATAATGTGCAATTAGACTGTGTATCCATTGAGCCTAAATAAGCCAGAATTGTACTTGTGGTTTCCCAGTAATTTTGGAAAAACTGATTTCCTCGAAAATGGAAATTTTTGGACCGCCAAACTCGTTTTTAGCTTATACTGACTCAACCACAGAAGACATACTAGGAGACTAAGGTCAAAAATCAAAAATTTTGTATCTTTCTCCTAAAAATGCGAGGCTGGTCCCTGAATGTCAAAGAGCACCAAAATAATATATTTGGAAAGTGTCATATATTTTCACAAATTGAAGCTGGTAGGGTCGGATTTACTATTCGATAGCAGCACCTTAAAGGAATCAATTAATTATGTTATAAATTTATGTCTGCATACGCTCCGGCCGTTTGGAAAGACGCAATAGTAAGCAAGATATGAAATTTACAAATTTCTAAAATACTGTAAAAAACAGAAAACTCACTTTTATGAAATACTAAAAAGCGATCTGAGCGTATATGCAGACTACACACAAAATTTCAAATGATTTTATAAAGGATTGAAGCAGATATTTTCAAAACTTTAATGCATTTTCTCTTGTTTTGGGACATGGTCCGTAATGGACTTCGTTCGCAAATGCAATTTCTAGGATTTTTTTCTCCTCTTCACTGCTATCCACACATGTGACGTTCTACCGCCGCAATTAGTGAAGTTTAGGAATGCAGGGAGGAGCGGGCTAAACAGCTGAAAAAATTAGTTGATGATTTAAAAGCTAAATTGTGGGCTCACAAGCTGATGTCTAAGGACAATGTGGAGTAGTACACGCAGGTTGTCTTTTTCAACGGCAGTCGCATGCCAATGTTAAATCTGTACCTCGTCCAGCCGGATCTAAGTACACAGTTTAGGGTATGCATATGGCGCTCTGATGTTGGCAATTGGGATGAATGAGTATGTCTACCAATTCTTGAAACTGTATGATGGTTTGGATGGTATGGGCCGGCTCCAAACGGGGTTCAGCTGCAATTTTAATTCTTTTGTTCCGATGTGCTATTTCCTTAATGCGGAATAAGTTTAATCTACTCCTTTTAATCTTTAAAGAAATGAGGCCTTAGTCATTTAGTCCAATGTTCTGTTATAATGTAGCTCTTCTTGCTTGATTTGAATTGACATATCCAGGGCTTCTCTGTGCAACAGTTTCTAGTGCTTTTCGGTTAACACAGCTACATAGCCTATAAAAATTTACCCCCGTAAAATTGCCAAGACTACGGACACGGCGTACTCAGTTAAATCTAAGCAATAGCCTTTACTGAAACCCTACCAACATTTGATAGCAACTACACTTCCTGTAATTATGGACTGTAGAAGGTAAAAGAAGATTGCTAACTTTATCGGCAAATAACTACAGGGAGCCATAACAACTACTGTAAACTTCAGTACACTACTTGTTGCTATCCATTTGGCGACGAACTCTGGTTCGCTTGACGTTATTTACCACCTACCCTTTTTGTTACCATAAAATGCTAGAAGGCAAATGAAAGATCAGAAAATGATATCCCGTTTTCGGTCTACTGCGTTTTGCTGGCAAAAATTTACTTCAAAGTGATACTATTTTAAATGAAGCTGATAAAAAATCAAGATTTTGAATTAATTGAAAATTATGAAGCAAATCTTCATCCACCAAACATTAATCTCCTGGGTGGGTCCCGCTTCCATTGTTGACTTAGAATCCGACTAACTTCTAAATGGCCGACGACAATGAATGTTCATTCCCAGACAAATACGAACATTTGGAACACCCAGATGTCTTTGGAAATTGTTATACGGTTATAGTACTGTTCATCTCCATTTATAAGTCTACTCTCAATTTATTTTGTGCCGTCCCAGAATGCTTAGT